>JAHLKH010000140.1:0-72413 GCA_025526915.1 Entophlyctis helioformis | reverse complement strand
GTACCTGTCCACTGCTGGATCGTCACCGTGATGCAGCTGATCATACATCGGACATGGAGACGGAAGGAGGGGCAGGTGGACGCGACACAGCAGGCATCTGCAGCACAGAAAACCACACGGCAAGCAGCGACGTGGAAAGCAGGCACACGGAAGTCAATCTCACGGACAGCACGCGTGCAGCAGACAGCGACAACCAAGGCCAATAAGTTCAAGTCAACTGTGGAGCAGGCGAATGCAGATCTGTCTGCCTTGATGCAGAAGAGTGCACCGACGGCAGACGCTGTGCACACCGGACACTATGGAGGCTGTCCTGCCCTACAGGCTTGATAGCAGCCTTTGTGCAAAAGCAAGGCACGACATCTACACAACCTTGCACGTGACGTCGGCCGCATGCTGGCCACCCATTTTATGACCAACCAGTCCAAGCTGTTGGTTGATGCAGCTCACAGCCTGGTGCAGGGTGCGTCTGCCAAGGATGTTGACAGGTGGATCGGGATCATTAAGAAGGCCGCTGAGGATGCCAAGCATGCCACCGCCAGGATGCCAAACGCACTGCTGCCGAGGTCGCCACACCAAGCCCACCGACGCGCAAGAAACAAAGGCGCAAAGGGCCAGCATCAACCACACCACCGGCCACTGAGGACGCCTCACTACACGCTGCTCAAGACGCTGCCCCTCCTGCCTCGGGTCTCAAGCACGACCGGTCCACCTCTTCATCAGCCACCAACAGCCCAAACCCAAGAGGCAACGGGCAGGAAGGACAAGGCCACCACCGCGGCCGCGACACCCAGCACGCTGCCAGCCACAGACAACGGCGGTCTTGATACAATCCCGCAAGCATTGCATGTGCTTGTGCCGATCTTGAGCAATGCGTCACTCTCAGAGATCAGGATCTTTTACGAGCTGCGCAAGCTTGCTGTTGGCACAACAATCAAGTTGTGCCCTGAGGCGGCGAGCCGCGACCCGTTCATCCTCATTACCGAGGCCACCCTCTTTTGGGCGGTAATGGGGACCACGGATGAGCGCAAGAATGGCAAGCAGAGTGATGCTTTGCAGACATTGCGACTGGAGCTTCTGGATGCACTCAGTAGGTCGCACTTGTTTATGCCATGCTTGTATGATTTGATGCTGACACTGCACTTTTGTCCAAGACTACCAAAAAGCCACCTTGGGCCTCACGTCATTCAACAAGGATATTGAGCCGGCATTCAGCGCAAGTCAAGAGCTCTGTGTTCTCGACGTCCTGCTTCCCGGCCTCCGCCCTGAGAAAGGTCGCTTCCAGACACCTGCACAAGCCAAAGATGAGATGGACGCGGTTGCCAAGGCCACAGCCAAGGCGACGCAAGAGGCTGACGAGCAGGGTCTGGTTGGCAAGGAGCGCGAGGAGCATATCAAGGCTGCGATTGATGCGGCACGTCCAGCAAAACGACCAAGGCAATCCTGACAGGCAGCTCAGACGGATGGATACAGCATCTTTCAACTGGCTCTCGATGGCCGCACAGACCGTCCAGAGTCACCTTGCTGTATGTGGCGTGCTTGGATGCTTTGGTGCACACATTGATTCTGACTGCCGCCTTGCTCTGCATGCTCCAATCTGGTGTCTTCAGGCCAGCAGCCATGGATTGATGATGATGATGATTCCGATTCTGATGATGATGATGGGCATGATGGGCATGATCACATGGATGGCACATGTGAGTTGCTGTGCCATTATGACGCACACTTGGCACCAGCACCGACTGACATGCCATCCACAGCCACCAAGCCAAAAGCACCCAATCCTGTAAGCCACTTGCATGCCAACCTCGCGCATTGGTGCACATGCATTGCACATTCCTCACTCATGCCATGGCATGACAGGGCAAGCGCAACTTTTATGCCTCGCAGCGACTGCGCGACATCCTCAAAGCCAACAAGCTGTTCACCAACAAGGGCTACCAGTTTGTGCGGATTGTTGGCATTGATTGGGGTCAGCGGTACCTGTATGGCGCGTCCAGCATCTTGGTCGATCTCAGAGACTTTTTGTATACGCTCGAATCCAACTACGTGCTCTCCTCTGGCATGGCACAGCTGAGCACAGCCTTCAGCGGTGGTATGCATGCAATGACTCTGCCACGTGCACTCTTGACCAGATCAACTCACAGTGCCTGCCTCTTGTGCCAGGTTTGCTGATCGATATGCCAAGGCAGCTGACATCCACGAGGCCATTGCATTCAAGACAGCAAAGCATGCCGATCCAAACGTCTCAGCAGGCGAGAGAGCCTTTTGGGATCTGCGCTGCCGTGCGTACTGCTCGCCATTCCTGAATGCACGGGTACGTTTTCTCTGTTTCTGGATGCCCATTGACATGACCGCCATGCTGCTTGATCGCCTGCTGATCGTGCTGCATGGCATGGCATGGCATGGCATTCCACAGAAGGTCAAGGCCAAGCGGTTTGCCATGCGCTGCAAGCGCATGTCTGATCGCGGAAACGCTCTTGAGGGCATCATGAAGCTGGCAGGCTCGACCACTGGAGAGCGCGCATCTGCTGCATCTCAAGGCCTCCCTGTCAGCAACCCTGAGAAGGACATTCCCGTTGTGTGGGCATTTGGCATCGACTTTACAGGCCAAGGTGGCCGGCACGCTGTGTTTGAGAAGTTTCTCATCAGGCATCTGCGGTCGTCTGGATATGCCTATGTGCGTCTGATGCCACCCATCCATCCATCCATCTGTGCACCAACTGACACACGATCATGCACACACACACACACACACAGATCTACCGCTGCAACAAGAACCTGACCAGCCAGATGTGCCCGCAGTGCAAGCAGCGGATCCCAGACAAGAACCGCACCAACCTGCGACGCTACGAGTGCATACCATGCAAGACTGTCTACCACCGAGACATGCTTGGAGCCACAAACATCGGGATGGTCGCACTGTGGCATCTGCTTTTTGGACACCGGCCGCTCTATTTGACGCACACGCCAGCCAGTGACGATCCAGCCACACCAGAGCACCTTGCAGACATCAAGGCAATGCATACTGCCATCCAGCGGCGTGCAAGTCGTGCCCAAGCCTGGTTGCCAGCCATGTGCTGTCTCGCATGACAAGCCTTTGGCACTCTGACTTTTACGTCTACCAACTATTTGAATCGGGGGACCTCCCGATCGACCTAACGGGTCACTTCAATAGAAGGTAAGAACCTTGTTGGATGTGCCTTGCCTGCCTGTCGTCGCATGCTCGTTGCTGACGCGAGCCTTGAATCACGTGATATGTGGGCTTGCATTCGTCGCCTCTCGGGTCGAATTTAATTCCATAATTCTTGGTAATTGTATGAATATCGGGCCCAGACGCTCTTCAAATATGAGTCCGGTTTGGCAACCGCGCCTTGCTCGCCAATCACCAAACGATGCGTGTCAGCTGCCCGTGCCTGAACGTGTCCGTCCACACGGCCGGCGACTCGCTGGACGGCCTGCAGCCCGTAGCCAACCAGCAGCCAGACCAGCAGCCAGACAGCAACCCGCCCAACGGCCTGTTAGTGCCACTGCGCAGCATCCAGCCAGTCTCGTTTGTGAGTTCCGTTTGGCGGCATCGGGCCGTGCTGCTGGCTGCTGCTGTTGCTGGCACACCCGCTGGCTGGTGTAAGCCCGAGCGCTGCCGAGTGCCGCGCTGTCAGACGCTGTCGGGCAGTGCGGCGCAGGCTTGCCGGCATCACTCCGGCACCTGCACCTGCACCGGCACTTGCACTTGCACCTGCACCTGTCATCCACCGCCTCGTGTTGCTTCCTCATTGCTAACGTGACTCACATCTTATCCTGCCGTCGTCGCAATGTGGGTTGGCTGGGCTGGCTGGGCTGGCTGGGCAACCCTCGGACAGGAACATCCCGTGCTGCGATCCATCAGCGTGCTGCCGTCCAAGTGGGTCGCGGTCTCGTGCTTGAACTGCAAGGCGCGGGTCGTGTCGTTTCTGCCCAACGGCTCTCTGCAGACGAGCATGCTGGCGGCAACGGCAGCGAGCACGGCCGTCAGCAGTCGCGTGTGGCTCGATGCGCTCCTGCCTGACGACCGCACCGTCGTCTTGAGTCGCGAGGTCATTGTATGTGTTTTGACGCTGTGCTTACATGGCGGCGCGATGGGCTGGCATGGCTGGCTGACCCGCATGCCTGTGGTGCATCGCCATATGCATAGCACGGTGATGCCATTGAAAGGGTCAAGGACGACCCAGACTACGCGCCAGCCTTTCGCATTCTTCTCCGGTCCAAGCAGGCGTTGGAGGCAGCCGCATCCGACGGGCAGCCTCAGTCAGAACACGCAGACGACCGACCCGAGCCCTCGACAGGAACAGCACCATCATCATCAGCAGCAGCAGCAGCAACCATTGCAGATCCAGACCCCGCCCTGCTTGGAAGATCGTATCCAGTGCCGTCGGGTCTGGGCAGCATCCGCCAGGCATCCGCCGGTGCATTCTTCTCGCCGTCGTCGTCGCTGCCATCGTCTTTTGATATCCCCGCCACAGCCGGAGCACCTGGACGGCAGCGCGACCGGGTGGCAGCGCTCTTTGACACGTCGGTGGCCAAGTACATGGCGACGCGGCGCGCCGAGACGGAGGACCGCATCGCAGCGTTCCGGCGCCGGCTCGAGACGGAGCTGGTGGACATCCAGGCGGACGTGGAGACGCAGCGGGACAGGCTGGTCGACCTGTATGTCACGGCCATGGCGGACGCGGAGACGAGAGGCGATGTGGTCGGTGCGGGGCTTGCGATTGATGCTGTGCCGGCATGGACAGGGACCGGATATGGGATGGCGGGCACGCCGCCGCAGCTCCCGCCCGTCACATCGATCTTGTCGGCATCGGTTGGGCGTGGCGGAATCAGCGGGTTTGCGGGTCTTGCCAGCCAAGCCGAGTCCAAGACGCCTACGCCGGCAGATGTCGACGGCAGCAGTGGTGCCGGTAGCGGCAGCCAAGACGCGGAGGGGCTTGTGCTTGGCAGAGAAACGACGCCCAAGGCGACAACATCGCGTACACGCTTGTCGCAGCTGCAAGTCCACAAGACGTCGACATCGCCCTCGGCACAGCCGCTGTCTCCCTCCAAGGCTGTTCATTTCAGTGATACCCAGCTAGGCGATGGTGCTGGCGGTCAAGGCCGCAACGACAACAACGGCAACGGCAATGACGACGACGACGACGACGACGCATTGTTTGATTTGGACGACATGACGGTGCGGCCGACGACCAAGTTTACGGTAGCCGACGACCATGGCAGTGACGACGACGGGGCGACGAGCGGCACCAAGTCGCTCGACTCGACGCCGCCGTTTGTTGTTGGATCTGCACAGTCGCAGGCGCTCTTGTCCATGTCGCTGCCGATCCGCATTCCGCAGCAGTTCCACACGGCGGGCGTGACGACGGATGCAGCAACCGCAGCCGCAGCATCAGCAGCAGCAGTAGAAGCAGCGGCGTCTGGATCGTCAGGGTTGCTGGCACGGGAACGCGCGGCAGGATTAGTCGGCGGGTTCGCGGAGCAGGAAGCCGGCGGTGAGATGGGAGGCGACGGCAACGACGATCAAGAGTTTGAAGATGGATCGCCGCCGCCGTTTGAGCCGCCGCATGTCATGTCTGCGCGCACGTATGCCGGGTCCAGCTTCCTCAGCACACGGCCGTTCAACCGCAAGTCCTCCGTCATTTGAGGCTGGCGAGGCATTGTTTGTTTGTTTGGCCCGGCCCATTCTCTCTCATTTTCCCTGTCAATGAAGCACACACATACGCGGTAGCATGGACTCTGTAAAAGCATTCGAGTGTATTGAATGTGGTGTTGGTTGTTTGGTAGGTGGGAGGGGAAGGAGAAGGGGGAAGGGAGGAGTTGGTACAGGTGGAAAGGGATCAGCGACTGGTCTCAGCAGCCAGCGTGGTGTCAGAAGCGGAAGGCGATACGGGTGCCGACAAGGACGCGGAAGGCGACACGGCGTAGCCGGGCACGCTCGCCAAAGCGGACAGCGCGTACGGCGGCAGGATGGAGCGCACCCAAGGGTCAGCGAGGATGGCGTCCATGCGGATGCGCTTCGCTGGGTTGGGGTCGAGGATGCGCGAAATCACGGGACGCGGGCCGGCGGGCAGCAGAGCGAGGATGGGCGGCGTGCCGCCTGATGCCAGCACACTCAGGTATGCTGTAAAGTGCGGGTCGTCTTGTCTAGCAAGCCGCCACGGCAGCCGGTGGTGGTACATGGCCATGAATCTGTGTGCAGCGAGTGGAAGGTGCACTGTGAGACGGACGATGGTGCACACGATATGCAAGGTGTGTGTGTGTGTGTGTGTGTGCGTGCGTGTGTGCTTACATGATGCCGCATGCCCAGATATCGACTTGGCGGGGATCGAACTCGGTCTGATTAAACTCTTCGGGCGCCATGTAGGGTCCTGGCCGCGCGGCAAGCGTCAGCGACAGCCCAGACGATGACCAACGCGTAGCAGAGCAGCGACACACACACAGATACACAGACACACACACAGACACACACCTGATCCGGCAAAGCGATGCGATGTATGTGCCGCCACCTCAAACGGCGACCGGAACACTTCGGCCTCGCCAAAGTCGACAATCTTGAGCACGCCCTCGGCGTCGAACATGAGGTTCTCTGGCTTGAGGTCGCGGTGGGCGACGCCCATGGCATGCAGGTACGCGACGCCGGCGAGCAGCTGGCCAAAGACGGCATCGGCCTCTGGCTGGGTGACCTCGCCGGACATGAGGCGCGTGCACAGGTCGCCGTTGGGGCAGTACTCGATGATCTCGCACCACTGGTTGCGGTCGTTCTGCACGAGGTCGAGCGCCTTGATGACGTTGGGGTGGCTGAGCGTGCTGTTGGCGGCGAGTGACGTCCAGATGTGGTGCGATGAGCGGGCGGGCGATGCAAGGCAGGGGCAGATAGGCAGATGCGATTGCGAGTGCGAGTGCGGGTGCGGGTGCACAGGACGCACCTGCCGATGCAGTACTCGGACGACAGCTTCTTGAAGTAGGCGCGGGACGTTGGCGACGACGGGGGCGGTGGGTTGAAGGCCTTGATGGCAAAGCGGTTGCCGCCCTGCAGGCCCTCGACGGGCCGGTCGCTGTGGCCGAGAAACACCTGGCGGGGCACAGCATCAGTGTCAGCGTCAGCGTCAGTGTCAGTGTCAGCAGACGGCGATGACGATGACGATGACGGGAGCGACGGCCATCACGACGGCGATCAACGAGAGCGGGTGGAGCAGCCGGCCACGTACGATGCTGTTGGCGCCGTGGCCAATGACCCGGTCCTCGTGCAGGCGGCCGTACTTGGCCGTGTGCGGCAGCGCACTGGCACTGGCACTGGCACTGGCACCTACGCCCGCTTTGGAAGTGGCACCCGCACTGGGCGGCGGCGTCTGGGCACGGGCAGCCGCCTTGGAGTCCATCAGCAGCCGTCGGACCGTCTGTTTGAACGACAAAAGTGCGCTTGCCGTTGGCGACGATGCCGCTGGCGATGACGACGACACCAGCGACGATGACGCCAGCGACGACGGCAATGACGGCGACGGCGACATCTCCGAGGCGGACACGCAAGCGACGCTGCTGGCCATGTCTGTCTGTCTGCGTGTGTGTCTGTGTATGTTCAAGTGCGTCTACGTATGTGACTGCGACTGTCTGGCACTCCGCCCGCTCTTTAATGGCCGCCAAGGCAGACGCAAAGTGGCGGCGGCGATCGGCACAAGACGCTCCCTTACGCAGACGTCACGCGCACCGTGTCGCCTGACGCAATGCCGTAGTACGACAGCTCGCGCATGTCGTCGTCGAGCTCCTCGACCCTCTCCTCGCCCTCGGCACCGCCACCGCCTTGCCCTTGGACGCCACCCACACCAGCCGCGTGCTGCCCGCCGCCCCGCCAAACAGCCTCGCCACCAGTGCACGCACCGCCCGCACCTTGATCGTGCCGGGCAACTTCTTCTCCATCACCTTGCCACTACCACCGCCGCCATCGCCGCCATCGCTGCTGCCCGCTCCCGGCCCAGCAGCCGCGCTCTCGAACCGCACCGTCAGCAGGCGGTCCTTGAGCGCGTTGGACGTGAGCGCAACGGGTATGGCCTCGGGCTCGCCATAGATGCCACAGAGCTCGGCGTAGCGCGGGTGCGTGGCAGCAAACTCGGCCGCCGAGAGGGTCGATCGCGCCTTGCCGCACTCGGAGAGGTAGTAGAGCTCGGCATTGTAGCGGTCGCGGGCCGACACGGGCGACCCGTTGACGCTGGTGACGCGGGCCACGCGCGCAATGAGCGTCACCAGGCGGCCCATTCCCGCGTTGGACGCTGACGGTGCTTCTGCAATCGGGTTGCGCTTGAGTCGGATCTCGGCCAGTGCCGGGTATGTGTTGAGAGCATGCACGTCGGCCCACGACGCGAGGCGGTTGTCGCTCAGACTGATGGACCGCAGCGAGGCAAACGAGCCGGGTGTGTTGGGCAGCACGTTGGCCAGCTGGTTGTTGGAGACGTTGAGACTCGCCAGCTGCGGGAGAGAGCCCAAGTGCACGAGGTCGGTCCAGTCGGCCAGCCCGTTGGACTCGAGGTTGAGAACGCGCAGGTTGGCAAACCCAGTCACGGGCGCAGGGATGCTGGCAATGTGGTTGAAGCCCACGTGCAGCTCTTCGAGCGCCGTGAACCACGGCTCGATGCACTGGATCTCGGGCCACGACATCATGGTCGACATGAGCGTCACTTGGCGCACGCGGCTGAACGCGCCGGCGGGCTCGAGCGCCGCCTGGTGCACAGCGCCGTCGGACGAGACGGCGGATGGCAGCGCCATGCGGTTGGCCGACAGACGCAGCGTCTCGACGCGCGGCAGGTAGTGCGCCAGCCTCGCCAGGTCGGACCACGACGCCAGCAGGTTGCGCGACAGATCCAGATCGACCATGGACGCACACAGCCGGGCAATCTGCCTGCCGACCGCGTCGGCGTTGGCGTTGGCATCAGTCTTGGTGTCCCTGTCGGACACGTCCGACACGTCCGGCATGTCCGAAGCGGCGGCGGCGACGGCGATGCGCATGCCGGCCAGGCCGACCTCGCGCAGGCTCTCGAGGCGGCTCTGCTTGCGGCGGATCTTGTCCCAGCCGACGGTCTCGACGGTGACGGCGCCGTCGCTGCTGCCGAGCACGAGCGTCGAGTCGGCGGTGGGGGCGCCGTCCAGGTACTTTTCGTGCAGCGCGGCCAGGAACGAGCGGCCCGGGTCGATGCCCGGCTTGGACGCGGCCACGAACGAGCCGGCGCCCGGGCAGCGGGCCGAGAAGTAGGCGACGCCGGCGAACGTGCCCGAGTGGCGGCCGCGCTGCGGGTCGTCCCACTCGACGCCGAGCCAGCTGCCGGGCTTGCCGGCGATGGCGCCGTGGTAGCGCACGGTGGCCGTGTGGCCGTCGACGTCGATGCGCCTGCCGACCCAGCTTGTCGTCGCTGTTGTAGTTGTTGTTGTGCTGTTCGACATGCTCGCCGTCGTTGTGCTCGTCGCCACCAGCATGTTGAACGACGCAGGCAAGATGCTCAGCCCGCCTGCACTTGCCCGCGCACTCGCCAGCGCGGCATGTACGGCGGCGACAGCGACAGCGACGGTGCCGACGACGAGCGCGGCGGCCGCGGCGTCAAGCGGGGGCGGGCCGCGGCCGACGACCTGGACGACCTCGAGGACATTGGCAACGACGACCTGGCCGACGACGAGGACGAGGACACCGAGTTCAAGGTCGATGCGCACACGACCCGGGTCTGGCTCGTCAAGGTGCCCAAGTTCCTGGCCGACAAGTGGAACGACGTGGGCGCGCGCAACCCGGGCTCGCAGCTGGGCACGCTCAAGGTCAACAAGGCCATGTGAGCGAGCGTGCCTGCCGTGTCGCAACCACACACACACTCACATACACACACTGACGTCTCGCCTCGTCTCGTCACACTGTCCAGGAGCAAGGCCACGCTGCACGTTCCCGAAACGCCGTGGTCGGCCACGGTGCCCAAGAACTACAACCTCGAGTTCACCAACATGCACCCGCAGAACGTGTACGTGTTCAGCGAGAGCGCCATGGGCAAGGCCGTGGGCGTGGTCGGCACCGTGCAGCACGAGGCCACCGTCATGCCCATCATCGACGACGAGTACCAGCGCATCATGAAGCGTCGCACAAACGACGCGTCCACGTCAAGCCGCGTCGTCAAGCGCATGGACGACCGCTCGGCAGAGTCGAAGCGGCTGCTGGCCTCGTCGGGCGATTCGTGGAACGCGTCGCTCGAGGGCTTCCAGGTCCGTGCCTTTCTCTGTCTGTCTGTGTCTGTCTATGATCGATCGATCGCTTGGTCGGCTCACGCTTGCCATGGTGGTGGTGGTGGTGCACACCCGCGAGCAGAAGAAAAAGGGCACAGGGACGCTGGACAAGCGCGAGAGAATGCCGAGAAACGAGCTGCTGGACACGCTGTTTGCGCTGTTTGCCGAGTACAAGTACTGGAACTTCAAGGGCCTTGTCGACCGCACGCAGCAGCCGCAGTCGTGGCTCAAGGAGGTGCTCAACGAGCTGTGTGTGCTCAACAAGCGCGGCCCGTACAATGGCATGTACGAGCTCAAGCCAGAGTTTATGACGTCCGGGTCGGCCGCGGCTGATGCCACCGGTGTGGCACCTGGTGGATCTGGATGATGCTCGCCCAATGCAACCACCTGCAAATAAACTCTCCTCCAAACACACATGCCACACACCACCACACGATAGAGGCAACAAGAGAGGACAGCATGGATTCATTGCGCGAGGGGGATTCGTAGGATTGAATTCATCAGCGCGATGCAAGCAGCTCGTCGCGCACACGCACTTTCTCGCGGTACGCGTCCTGCAGATCCTGTTCCATCAAGGCCAGGCCAGCCAGCTCGCGACGGGCCGTCTCGACACGATGCGAAAGCCCCGCCTCTTCGCCCACACGCAGACGCCGGAAGCCGTCAAGGCGTGCAACCGTGTCATCAAGCTCGCGCGCAACGTCGTCGAGCTCCTTGGCGAGTTTCTTGGACCGGCCCGCATACCCACCGAGCGTCACGGCCATCTTCTTTTCCATCTTCTGTGCCTTGACGGCGGCGCTCTTCATGGCCGCACGGTGCTCGCCCAGGACGGCTTTCCGGATGGCGACGAGGTCGGTGTCGGCGAGGGTGGCTGCGTGGACCATGGTGCGCGTGAGCGGCGAGTAGACGTACGCGGTCTGGTGGGCATCGAGGGCAGCCAGAGCGCTGCATCCACATCCGCATCGCGCGGGCTGGCTTCGACCTCGTCGCGGATGAGCGCTGCCGCATCGGCGAGCAGGCTGTCGCTCAGTTTGTCGAGTTTGGGCAGCAGCGCAGAGGCTGGGAGGGGCGGCTGGCCCTGCATGGGATGGAACACGGCATCGCGCTGGACAAGGAGCGCCATCTCGCGGCGAATGAGAGCCTCAATGTCAGTGTCGGCGTGGTCATGTGACGCAGATGCAGACGCAGATGCAGGGATGTCGTTGTCGTCGCTGTAGAGTGCTTCAATGGCCTGGAGCGAGACGACAGGGCGGGGGAGACCGCGTTGCACAGCCATCGAGCGCCGCTTGAGTTTGGCCTCGGTCTCGCGCTTGCGGCGTTCAAGCTCGCGTGTCTCGACCTCTTCTGCATCCTCATCAGCATCACCACGGCCACCACCGCGACCACCGCCAAGCATGCCGTCCATGTCCGCATCCAGACCGCCGTCCGCAGCCTCGTCGTCATCCAGGTCCGGAATGACAATCTCGAAATCGTTCTTGGGCTGCGGGAGGGCAGCGAAATGCTCGGCAAGCTGGCGGCGCACGAGATCCTGCTGCGAGCGGATAGCGCGGGGCGTCTCGCCGCCGGCGACCGAGCTGCCAAAGTCGGAGCGCGGCGTGTTGATGCCCATGGGGTCGCGCATGGGGGTGCGGCCGCCAAACAGACCGCCGGCCACAGCCGCGGTGCGCGGGGTGCCGGCAACGCTGCCGCGAGCAGGCGTGCCGTCGATGCCGGCCGCACGCGGCGTCAGGTGTGCAGCGAGCGGGTTGGGCGTGGCCAGCACCGAGCGTTTGGGCGTCGCTCCATTGAACTCGACGCTGCCCTCGAGGTGCACGTCTTGGCCGAGCAGCGGGGTCTGCGATTCGGTCATGGCGCGCAGGTTGCGTGCCTGCTGCTTGAGCGTGTCTTCGGTGCCGACGGCACGCGGCGTGCGCAGCGGCGTCGGAGCGCGGAACGTGGAGTAGTCGCTCAGCAGCGACTGCGACGCGCCTTCGGCGTCGACAATGGACCGCATGCTCTCGCCGGCGGATCCAATCTTGACAATCTCTTCGAGCTCGGCCTCGGAGACCTGCGGCGCCGGCAGCACGAGCTTGTTGCGCGCCGACATTTGCATGCTCTCTGCAGCCGCGCGCACGGCCTTGGGCGGCACATACTCGCCCTTGTCCTTTTTGATCTTTTGGCGCTTGGCATCGTTCTTGCGCTCCTGCTCCTCGACCTCGATCCGACGCTTGCCATCGAGCTTGGAGAGCAGGGCGTTGGTCAGGTCCACCTTGTCGACGGCCTCGCGTGCAATCTCGTCGTTGATGTCCCAGAATCCCGCGGGCTGGCTCTTGTAGAAGGGGATGTCGGCATTGTAGTCCATGCCGGTGATCTTGCGGCGGATTTTGGTATCTACGCCGGCCTCCTTGAGCTCGCGGCGCTTCTGAAGCGAGGCAAGCCGGCGAGCCTCTTCGAGCTGCTTCTCGCGTGCCTTGCGCTTGGCCTTTTTGCCCTGCGTGTTGGCCAGACGCGCTCTGGCCTCGGAGAGCATCTCCTTTTCTACAGACAGCACCATGAATGGATGGGTCAGTGCATGGGACTGCATGAGATGGGATGGGATGTGAAATGCCGTTACCATCTTCGTCCATGTCGACGGGATCGGGACGCGCAGGCTTTGCCTCTGGCTCTGGATCGATCTCGCCGGGACGCAGACGACGGACATCGTCGCTTGTCGGGCCACGGTCCTGTGGGTGGCAGCGCAGGAGACTGTCAGTTGAATGGCCACACCTGCAGCCACATAGGCCGCATGTGGGCAGGCAGGCAGGCAGGCAGGCAGGCAGACAGGCAGGCAGACAGACAGGCAGACAGACAGGCAGCATGTGGACAGACGCACATCTTCGCCGGCCTCTGCCTCGTCGAGCAGCCGCTGGTAGCGCTCGAGGCACTGGGCGGCGGTGCGGCCGACGATGGGGGCAATGGTGCGCCACTGGGTGGGCATGAGCTTTGCCAGATGCAGCAGCTTCTCGTCCTCTTCCTTGGACCACTCTGTCTTTTTGATGGACGGGTCGAGCCACTCGAACCTGGACGTTGGTTAGTCAGACGGTGTCGTTGTGGTTGTGGTTGTGGTTGCAGGACAGCGGGACAGCGGGACAGGGCATACGCACCAGCGAGCCTTGCACTGCGTGGGGGTCTTGCGGGTCAGCAGCGACGAGATACGGGCCCACTGGTTCTTGCCGTACTTCATGACTGCCGCCTGGTGGCCAGGGCAGGCAGGCAGGCAGGCAGACGGGCAGACGGGCAGGCAAAGGGCAGCGTCAGTATGTTACAACAGACAGACAGACAGGCAGGCAGACAGACAGCGCACCTTGAGGATTTCATCCTCGGTGTTCTTCCACATGCCGCCCTTGATGATGATGCGCATGGCTGGCTTGGTTGGTGCTGTTCAACTGTGTGTGTGTGGTTGGGGTGGTTGTTGTTGTTCAAGTGGTCGGTCAAGTGGTTGTTCGAGTGACTTTGGCAAGAGATCTCGCGCGGGTTCGAGGGAAAGCCAAGTCAGCCAAGTCAGCTCGATAAGGCACAACCACAAGGCACAACCAAGGCACACCAAGGCACAGGACTAGGCAAGACACGAGGGCCGCACGCCATGGAAGCAGGTGCGTTTGTGTGCTTATGTGTGTGCTTATGTGTGTTTGTGTGTGTGTGCGTGTGTGTGTGTGTGCATGGCATGCCCCTCTGTATCGTAGGCAGCCTGCCCTCGCACGCTGCCCTCCACCGCCCACGCCAGCCGCCTTGTGCGAGTCTGTTGGCTGGCTGGATGTCCACAGGCTGGCTGCCTGGCTGACACTGCTGCTGACACTGTTGCTGACACTGCTGCTGTTTCCCCTGCCCACGCTCTGGCCCTCTGCCTGGCCCTCTGCCTGGCCCTCTGGCTGGCCCTCTGGCCTTGAACGGCTCGCCCCTTGCACACGCACCCTTGCCTCGGCCCGTGCTCGCCGTGGTGGTGGCGTTTGGGCCGTTTACCGCTCACGCCATGCACCACGGCCATGGACGGCCATGGACGAATCCTGTGAGCGAGCCTGTCTGTCTGCCTGTCTGTCTGACCAACGCACGGACTGACCATCTGAACGGCTGCGAGAGCAGGCTCGACAGAACTGTACTCGGGCTCGAGTGACTCCATGACCGACACCTCGTCGTCCGAAGTCTCGTGGATCACCTGGTACTGCTCGCTGCCCGGTACGTCTCCGTCTCGTCGTATCCCCGCATATCCCACACACTTGCCAAACTTGCTTGCTGGCTCATCCATCCTATCCCATCCCATCCGACAGAACACGACTTCTTTCTCGAGGTGCCCGAAGAGTACATCGAAGATGACTTTAACCTGGCTGGCCTGAGCACGCTGGTGCCGCTCTATGACGAGGCTCTCGACATGATCCTGGACCTGGAAGTCGACACCTCGGACTCGGACGCGTCCGACAGAGACTCGCGCATGCATGGCGGCCAGATCCAGCAGCAACAGCAGCAGCAACACCACAGTCTTCACCAGCAGGACGATCCAGACCTGCACCTCAGAGACAGTGGCAGCGGCAGCAGCGGACCTGGCGCAAACGGAAACATGACCGCTTTGGCCATGGCCAACTCTGGCTCAATGGCAAGCACCGGCAGCGTTCATGCCAACGGCACAGGCAGCGGTAGCGGCAGCGGAATGGCCCAAAGTCTGCATCGCATCTGCGCATGGTCGAGGCGTCTGCAGAGATCCTCTACGGCCTCATCCACGCCCGCTTTCTTCTCACCAAGCAAGGTCTGCAAGTCATGGGCCAGCGGTACGAGCATCTGGAGTTTGGACGGTGTCCGCGCGCCGGATGCGGCGGATGCGGCGTCGTGCCGTCGGGACAGTCGGATATCCCTGGCGTCGAGCCCGTCAAGATGTACTGCCCACGATGCACCGATCTGTACCATCCCAAAAAGGTACTCATCCTATCATGCGTTGCACATGGACGGACGGTCTTTTGCAGATGCGCGGCACTGACCATACGTTGACGGGCAGGCCCGGTTCCACAACATTGACGGCGCCAGCTTTGGCACCACGTTCGCGTCGCTGCTCTTCCTCACACTGCCGCATCTCGTGCCGGCTGTCTTTTCCTTTTCTGGCGACGGCCGCCGGGTCGACACGCGGAATCCAGAGCGGGCCATGCTGGAACGAGCACGGTCTGCGGCACTGGTCGAAGACGACTATGACGAGTCCGACGACACCAACGACTCGGACAAGGACTCGTTTGAGGACTCGGAAGACTCGTTTGACTCTGAGAATGATGATGACGACGAAGACGATGACGACGATGACGATCCGATCCGCCGCCAGGAACGGGCAAGCAAACGGGACATGATGCGGCGCGGGTCCTCGAGCGGATACAACCGCGACGGGCCACTGCCAGACTACTGGATGTTCACGCCGCGGGTGTTTGGGTTTAGGGTGTCTGAGCGAGCCAAGGTTGGGCCGCGGATGGGATGGCTGCGGTGGAAGGAGGGGCTGGTTCCGCCAGGCGCACACCTTCAGCTTGGCGTCTGCGAGCCGTCGCGAAGGCACCGATCAGGACGGCAGCGGTGCGGATGGGCAAAGGAGTGTTGTTGCAGCGTCGTCTGGGTCCAGCCGATCGTCGCGCGTGATTGCGAGTCTTCCCAAGGGCCGTCTGTCTGCGACTGGCCGGGGCAGCGTCAGCCTGACAGGGGGAGAGTCGAGCGCAGCGTTGATGGCCGCGGCCATGCATGGGGGGCCAGCGGGCATGTTGCCGCGCCACGGATCGCTGGACGAGACGGGACTCATGGACGAGGATGAAGAGGCCGGCAATGAGGACGACGGGAGCCTTGGGCAGAGCGGCCATGGACATGCACATGGGAATGGCAATGGGGCTGGCAATGGCAGTGCACGAGGCGAGTCTGCCGAGCGACGCGGACGGAGCCATCAGGCGAGTGCACAGTTGCAGGGGCATCGCAAGGGGACGCCGTCGCCCGCAGGCGGCGTTGGCATGGCAGGAAGCGACCGACGAAAGGTTGGACGGCACACGCCGACGCCGGCCGACAGCCGCTGAATGAACAAGATTGACTCATGGAAGTGCGTGTGTGTGTGTGTGTGTGTGTGTGTGTGTGTGTGTGTGTGTGTGTGTGTTCAGGCATGTCTGTCTGTCTGCCTGTCTGGCGCGTGTCTGGTTTGTGGAGTGGAGCCACCCCGCACGTCTGACTTGAACAGCAGCCAGTTGATGGAGTTGCCAATGCTCAGCCGATGCCAGTACCAATGCCAATGCCGATGCCAGCGCCGATGCACACGCCCGCCCGCCCGCCCAAGGCTGCATGAAAAAGTCCTTGGTCGCGTGCGCAAGAATAAGCTTTGCTGGGCAGCGCGGTCGCCACCACTTCTGAGGCGAGGCACGGTGGCCAGGCTTTCCATCTCATCGACTCATCTCACTGACTCGCAGCCCGGCGGCCGACACCTCGCAGCACCCACCTACGCAAGCACTCACGCACACACTCACTCACACGCACTCACACGCGCACTCCCCGCAAAGGCAGTCCAGGTGAGACAGACGCAGCCATTCGCCATTCGCTGGTGCCATTCGCCGGTGCCATCGCTTGACGTGTGTGTGCGGGTGCGAGTGCGTGTCCATGTGAGCGTGTGCGACCGTGCGGGAATGGGAATGGGAATGGGAATGGGAATGGGAATGGGAATGGGCTGTTGCTGGCAACCCTTGACCAGTGCGCAGAGGCGAGGCGAGGCGAGGCACAACAGGCGAGCAGCCCATGCACCATGCAGGCACGACAGACACCTCGACAGACGAGGCAGGCATGGCAGGCACCCTGGCGATGGCTGCTCCACTCGGCATTTTGCTTTTTAAGCTTCTGCGGCGTTCGCGGGCGTTCCAAAGCGATGAGGCGATGCCGAGTGGGTCTGCTGTCTCTCGTGCCTGTCTCTTGCGGCTGTCTCTTGCGGCTGTCACTTGCGGCTGTCCTGGCTTGCCAGATCTGTTCAGTCTGCCCAGCTGTCCAGCTGCCCAGCACTGCGCCACTTGCACGGCAGACAGATGGCGCATCCAGTCCCTCTCGATGGCGCCATCTGCCAGCAGTCGCATCTGCACACACGCACACACACGCGATCCCGTGCCCACGTCGGAATGGACTGCATAATGCACGCATGACAGATGGATGATGCACTGTGGATGATGCATAATGGATCCAGACTGGATGATGGATGCATTGTGTCTGGTCTGGTCTGATCTGATGCTCTTCTTGTCTCGTCTGATGCTCTTCTAACTCTTACAACACTCTTTCTCACAGCACAACCACCTTCTACAACCACCAACAACCACCTACCGCCACCTACAACCACCAACAACCACAACCACAGCAATGCCGCCCTTCCCGCCATCCACCGCCCGCGCTCACGACCCCGAGGAGAGTGCAGTGGGCGGAAACGGCCGCCTCTCGTCTGGCTCGGCCGTTTCCGCCTCGTGTGCCGTCTGCCCCTCCTCGTCTTGCCCCGTGCCGTCTTCCTCGTCCTCCTCGTCTTCCTCTTCTGCCTCGCTCCCGCGCGTCTTGTACTCGGCCGCCCTGGCCGCGTCGCCTGCTTCTACGGCTTCTGCTGCTCCTCTTCTCGCTCCGCCCGCCACGTTCAAATCTGGCCCCCATTTTGCCACCGTCGGCCCTGTGCCTCGCCTTCCGTCGGCCCCTGTGCTGTCGCGCTCGGCTGCCCCTCCCATGACTGCTGCGCCTCCTACCTCGCCCATGACTGCGCCACCCGTCGCCGTGTCCTCCGGCCCTTCATACCCTCCTGCCCCTCTCTCTGCCTCGGATCCTCTGGCTGTTCCCCGCTTGGCCATCTCAAAGGCTGCATCTGCCAATGCTCCTGCCAATGCTCCCGCCAAGAATCCACCCGTGCCCATCGCGCCTTTGCCCTTTCGCGTGTCGCCATCCGTCAACATGTCGCCTGCATCGGCCACGAACATCCACTGCAGCAACAACAACGGCAGCATCGGCAGCATCGGCAAATCCAAACATGGCAGCACTCTCTCCGCGAGCAGCTCGCCTGCCGATGAGGGCTACGCCTCGTGGGAAGACCCGTCGCCTGTTGCCACCCGCATCATCAACGAGCCCTGTTCGCCTTGCTCGTCGTCAGGCGTCTCGCACTCGTCGACAGCCTGCTGCGCGAGATCCGCTCTCAGCCCAGACATGAAGACGGCCGCTTGCTGCGCCTGCTCGCGCCGCGGCAGCGCTTCGACCATCTACAGCGTCTTGAGCCAGGACGAGTCCGAGTCGGACGACGGCCATCCCATGATCATGTCGTTTGACGACCACGACTCGATGGCTGCCCCCGCGGCCTGCTTTTCCGACATGCCTGTGGCCCAGATTGGCTTTGAAACGCGTGCCAGCGAGGCCAATCTCTTCACGGCATCGGCGGCGGTGTTGCAGAGCGTTGCTGCCAAGAAGGAGCGCCGTGTGCCATCCCAGACCGCTTCCCGCTTCTTGCCTGAACTGCTCAACATCGTCCTTGGCTTTGTGCGCACCTCGACCGACTCGCCGCGCGAGGCACAGCTCACGATCCTGTCTGCGTGCCTCGTCAACCGTCACTGGCACAGATACTCGCTCGGGTCTCTCTGGGAGCAGCCCTATCTCGCCACAGAGGCGGCCGTCATGAAGCTTGCACACGCCTGCATTCCTCGCCACGTTGAGCAGCTGCTGCCCAGCACCCACACGGCCGGCTTTGCCGAACGCGAGCTATACAGTCACACCACGTTTGGCGATGGCTCGCTCATCCGCAAGTTGGATCTTGGCCGCGTGCGTCTGCACGAGCCGTCGCACACGACTGCCCTGCGCACGTTTGGCTCGTGCTGCCGCCATCTGCGCCTCGTCCGTCTCTGGTGCGAGTCGCTTGACATCTTCACTCTCCAGCATCTGGCCACGGCGTCCCCATACATGGATACCCTGATTGTCGCTGGCCACCTGGGCCGATGGATTGATGTCTGCGACTCGAGCCTCGCACCCCTCGCGTCGGTCGTTGCCCGTCTGGCGACCATCCAGATCGACGTTGGGTTCGACGGTGACACGGGCCGCAACCGTCTGGTGCGTCTGGTCACGGGCAACGTCGGACCCAAGCTGCGCCACATTCGCCTTGCTGGCTCGGACGATGATGCCTCGGTCGCCGCGCTTTGCGAGCGATGCCCAAACGTCCAAGTGCTCCTCTACGGCTGGGCCAACCTGACCGAGGCGGCTGTCTTCCACATTGCTAGCCACGCGCCAGACCTGCGCGTTCTGGACGTGCGCGGTTGCCAAAAGGCCGCAACGCCTGCTGCCCTGACGTTCCTTGCGCGCCAATGCAGACAACTCGAGTCGATTGATCTCAGCTTCACAAGCGGCGGCGATGCTGTCCTGGCGGCCCTTGCTGACAATGCAGTCAGGCTGCACACGGCTATCCTGGCGGGCTACATGTGCGCCGAGTCGACGCTGGTTCGCCTGATCACCACGAGCGGCCCGCGTCTTCGCGTGCTGTCCATTGCCTGGTTTGGTGGCGTGATGACGGATGCAACGGTCGAGGCCATGGCTCGCCACTGCCCCAACCTCGAGAAGCTCGATATTCGCGGCTGCCGCAACGTCAGCGAGGCAGCTCTGCGTGCACTCGTGGACAACTGCCCGCATCTGTCCGTGCTCAAGTTGGAGGGTCCTGGTGGATGGGAGACGACGTCGTCGCTTGCGCCTATGCGGCCATCGCGCTCTGTCCTGAGCAGCTCGATCTCGTCTGCCACCAGTTCTGGATCGATTGCGCACATCAGCTCGCTTGGCAGCGGCAGCACCACTCAGCTCGACAACATGGACGATATCGCGCCGTCCCCAACCATCTTGGCGGCTGCCCTGTCTGCATCGGGCTCGTCTGCATCAGGCTCGTCGTCGCCGTCCATGGGATCCATGTCAGTGTCGTCGAGCAGCGCATCGTCGATGGCCAGCATGAGCGTGCCATCCTCGCCATCGCCCCTGCCGCCCCGATCGCGTCGCCCGCCACGCGTTGTTCTGTCGCAGGCCGAGCTCTCTCGCCGCGCATTCCTCAACGAACTCAAACGCAGATTCCCGTCAGACGAGCTCGTTCGTCTCGAAGAGTCTGTGCTGTAGTGTAGATACACCGTTCCGACTCTCCCTCTTTCCCTGTCGACTCTTTTCTTCCCCGTGTCTCTCATCTCCCTGTACAATGGTCCGCCCCCCACCACCCAAATTCCCCCCGCAACCCAGCCAGCTCAAGCCCAGAGCAGCATTCCCGCGCAGCTTGCGTCAAGACCAGCGTCCGTCGCTCCATATGTTTCTCTTGATTGCCTGAACATGCCCAATCAACATACGTTTTACAGTTGCTGGTTTGCATTCATGTGGCCGCGCTGCTGTTGTTTCGGGCAGCTTGCCAAGTGCGTCCAGCTGTCCCCAAGTACAATGGTGCACACACCTATCCATACACATTCATTGCTCGGCCGCCTGATACTCGGCCGTTAGCGCACGGTCCAACGCAGCCAGGAACAGCAGATCCGTTGGAAACCGATGCGCCGGATTCGAACGGTTGCCGAGGGCGGTCCACACGAGCACGTCACGGCCACGAGGCAGCCGCAGCACCACCTCAAACGAGCGGAACCTCGGCGTCATGGGCGGCTGGTTGACGGCCACGACGACGCCGTCCTCGCCATACACTTTGAGCAGCAGCGTCTGCAGCGCCTTGGCGGCCATGGCGAACATGCCGCACGAGTTGCAGTGCTCGATGGTGAAGACGAGCTTGTCGTTGGCAACGTTGGCATCGTTGGCATCGCTGCTTGAGGTGTCGTTGGTGTCGCTGGTGTTGGGTGGCTGGGCAGACAGCTTCTTGCGCTGCAGCCGGCGGATGAAGCCGTCGACGGTCGCAGCGGGCGGCAGCGACGGGGCTGTCCATGTCGATGCCTGCTGTGCGAGGTCGGCGGCATCGACGGGCGAGGCCAGTCTGGCGGCTGTTGGCGACAGCTGCGTTGCGGCCGGGTCTGCGGGCTGCAGTGCGGTGTAGGCCAGCAGCAGCAGCAGCGTCGCAAAGACGGCGGCTGCCAACAGGGAGAAATGCCGGCGGAGGCGCATCTGGGAGTGAGCGGTTGTCGCTGTTGTTGTTGTTGTTGTTGGTGGTGTTGTTGTGATGGCGGCCAAGGGCGAAAATCAAAAGCGGACACGTCGGAGTTGAACGGCGGGCATGCTCGAATGATCAAGACATTGCAGACGGCGCAATAGGGCAGCAGAAGCCCAGATCTGGGCCACCCGTCGCCCTATAACTTGGCGGCACTCCCCGCAGACCCGAGGCCGGCAGCTCCTGCGTCGCATGGCCGAGAGCGACATTGACGCCATCCACATCGCAGACGACTCCGCAGACGAACGCACGCCGCTCCTCATGACCGTCACCTCGTCCTCATGCGCTGCTCGCCCCAGCGCCGCCCCCTGCACGCAGAGCGGAGTGCTGCGGTCGCTGTCTGTCCGGCAGCCGGCGCACCACGAGCGATGCCCAACAACAAGCAGCCATGGGTCGCTTCGTGTCTGCGCCAGTGCCACCTCGGGCAACGCCACCACACGTAACACTGCAGCAGCAGCAACAACAACAGCAACAGGAGATGGACAAACAGACGCCGGCCAAGCCTTGGACGGCGTCAATGACCACGACGACTGCGACCTGTCCACGGGAAAGGGCTGCTGCTGGGCGTGTTGGGAAACCAGCGACACCGACAGCGACCCGCTGATTCGCGTCTGCCAAGGCTGCAAGGACCGCGACCTTCAATGGATCCACCAGTGCGTGCAACAGCCTGTCGTGGTCTTGCTGGCTGTCTGCCTGTTGGCTCGCTGGGCTTGCACCCGCTCGTCGCTGTATATCCCATGGACTGACACCCCCAGTGCCCCCCACACTCGCCCACGCCTGCGACCACACCCGCAGAACATGCATCGACCGATACATCACCAGCCTCCCGACCCGGCCGCCCGTCATCACGTTCGTGCCACTGCCTCTCCACGCCCTCATCTCCTTCCTCACAACGTCAGCCACGGCCTTTATGGTGCTTGTGCAGTCCGCCTACCGCTCGCAACCGGCCCAGTTCGACATCGAGTCCGGCGCACCCCTTGTCCGACACGACTCACAACCCAGCGGCCGATCGTCCATGACGGTCCCGCGTCCGCGCCGACCAGCACCGACCCGCAAGCCAGTGTTTGCCTGCACGCGGTGTTCGGACGCGTACAATGTCGTTGAAACCCCGATCCACCCGCTCATCACGCTCTACCACGACACCTTCCTCGCCATCGCCATGGCCATCATGACGTCGTGTATCCTCGTGCTCAGCTACTGCTGCATCGTCCTGTTGCAGGCCCACTGGGGCACCGACCACGCCGTCTTTGATTTCGGCGACGGCGGCCCACGGTTGCGGGTCACCGTGTTTGCCGGCTGGGTGCTGGCCGTGTGCCATACGGTGCACGCCATCACGTGGCGGTTTGTATGGCTGACATGCAGTGGGCGGAGTACCAAGCATGTCGTTGCCATTGCCGATTGACGCGGCGGCTATCCGCCAGCCATTCTCTAAATATACTCTCTTAATCCTTTGACGTGCGGTTGGATGTCGACTCGCCCTGCATGCCGTGTCTGCATGTATGCATTAGATTGCAACACCATTATGGATTGTCACTGACAAGCGGGCAGCAGTCTGTTGCAGTTCATAAACAGCAATTCCTGCCCAGATGGGTTCACGGCAGGTGATGTTCATGTGCTGCAGTCCATGTCAATGAGACGATTTCTCCTGTCGCTACTGACAGCCGACAGCAGCAGCTCATATGACTGACTGCTCGTGCGGCAGCCGCCATTGGTGCCAGGGAGTGGCAGTCCGAGGTCCATGTAGTGTGCCGCATCGAGAAGCATCTCGGCTGATGCTTGGCCGGCAATGTTCTGATCCGTCTGCTTCTGTTGCTGCTAGCTTCGTTGCTGTCAGGCTTGGCAGCTCTCTTCTTGGATGTCCTGGCTGGCATCGAGAGAGGGATCTGCTGAGCTATCAGTACAGCGGCGGTTGGTGCGGCCTTTGCGTCCGTGCCATGGCAGCTGTAACCACTGAAAGTGGCCAGGCGGCCAGTGCACAGTTTTCAACGGTTTTGAGGTCGGCTATCTGAGTCCCAGACAAGGTTCATTCTGTTTTGCATAAGAGGACATGCATTTGCTGAATGGTCAAACGATGTGAATCATGCAGCCACAGAGGGAATGCCATGCACACTCGACATGGGCATCCATTCCCCAATACGCTGGCCCTTGAATGGGCAGATGCGTCTCGCTTTGCAACGCGTCGCGTGGGACTATGCGATCAATAAACAGCTCGCCTTGGTCGTTTATTGGACAGTCCAGAGGCACCGCGCTTCACCCCATCAGTCGATCTCAAGCAGAATCTTCATCCACTCATATACATAAAACGACACGGCAAACATGGGAACGACCTTGATGTATCCAATCGACAGGCCGACCCAGAAGCCAGAGAACCCACGCCGCCCGTAGATATCCGCAATCGTCGCCAGAGTCGTCGCGTGCTTGGCACCCGTCGTAGACTTGCCGGCCACTTGCATATGCCGCCGGATGACTTCAAACGGGTACGAGCACGTCTGCGCCGCAATGCCAGAGAGACCGCCAATGGTCAGGTTGGACCACGCCTTGAGCTGCGGCTTGATGTGGCCGACGCCCTCGTCGTGGTGGTCCGGGTGGAACCCAACGTCGTTCGAATGCGCATCGTGATGGGCCTGGCGCTGACGTGCAATCGCCTCGCCGTTGACGAGCGTGTACGACATGAAGTGGTTGGACACCCAGCTCTTGAGCGTCTCGTAGGTCAAGAATGAGACGCCTGCATACGGAATCATGCCGTACATGGTCGGCATGAATCCTCGGTAAAAGTTGCGGATGCCGCCTGGCGGCCCTGCCACTGCCGTGGATTCAGTTGTCGAAGCAGCAGCAGCAGCACCTGACGCTGACGCCGATGCTGGAACAAGTGTACGCGGCTCAGAGTAGATCGCCTTGATGGTCTCAACCAAACCGGCAGGCGGCCGGCTCAACCGAACCTCGAACGCTAAGCGCACACGCAGCAGATCCAGCGGGTACGATACCGCAACCGACGAGCATCCTGCCATTCCGACAACACACGCCGGTCAGTACCGACTTATCACGCCACGCCAATCGTGCAGCCGCGCAACCGGCCAACACAGCCAACACAGCCATCACATACCAGCAAGCGACCCCGCCATAAACTTGCGAAACGACGTCTCGTCGCCCTTGCGCGGCATCATGAACCCCTTGATCTGCTCATACACCATAAACTTGATCGCCGCATACGGAAAGATGCGCATCAGCGTCGCCGAATGGCCCTGGAACAGGCCCATGATGCCGTCCGAGCCATGGATCTTGGCCATGGCGCGCAGCGTGCCCGAGAACGATCCCGTGTACTTGGTGTAGTGCGGGTTGGAGGTCTGGAACAGGATCTTGACTCGGTCGAGCGGGGCAATGGTCGTCTTGGCCGCACAGCCGGCGATGCCGCCCGCAAACAGAGTGCGCACGATGTAGGAGCCCGACTGCTTGTCGTGCACACGCTGCGGTGCCGGCGCGGCTGGCTGCACGGCAGGCGTGTGCTGCAGGGAGATGGGGTCGGGCTCGGCGACGGCAAGTGCGAGTGCTGCAGATGCTGCGGCGGCATTCTCTGGCAGCGACGGCGACAGCTCGTGGTGGTGGGTATGCGGCAGCGGCAGCGACAGCGGCTGTGGTTGTGGTTGCGGTTGCGGTTGCGGTTGTTGCTGCTGCGCCAGGCCGCCAGTCTGCTCAGCCGTTGGGCGATTCTGGCTCGCCTCGCCGTGCTCGCCGTGCTGCTGGGCGGTCATTGGAGTAGATGCGGTGGATGCCGTTGCCGAGGTGCTGCTCTCGTATGTGTGTGTGCCTGCGTGTGTGTGTCAAAGCGCCTCGCAGTCACGAGCTCAAGTTTTGGCCCGGTTCTCATACCATTACCCCTGGTGGAATCGCTGTGATTGGTCAATCCTGGTGGAATCGCTGTGATTGGTCGATCTTGGTGGGATCGCTGTGATTGGTCGATCTAGAGAGCCCTTGCACAGTGCAGACACTGCGCGATGCGAGCACAGCAGCAACGCGCCATGCCAGATCCAGACGCTGCTGCACTTGCCGCCCAACTGCACACAAGCGACAACGAGCCAAACGACAACGGCAACGCAGGCGTCAGCACGGATATGGGACAGCACTCGCTTGCTGGACAAGTCCTTCAGGGGAGACTGCGAGAGGCACTGCTCAAAGTGGCATGCAGCAGGCCATGCAGCAGGCAGTCCAGCAGAGCAGCGTGGTCGTGGCCGTCTGAGAAGCGTGCCCAACAAGGCGGGCGGACAGAAGGCAGGCTGCAGACAGGCAAGCAGGTGCGTTGACTCGCTGTCTGTCCAGGCATGCTCCATTGCCCATCGACGTCGATGGTACAGCAGTCTGACGGCCGTGTCTGTGTGGTCTTGGCACTGACTGTGTGCATGTCTCATGGGTCCAAACAGCAACAAGAGACGTTGGCAAGACGGCTGTGAACAGGGCGATCTGGTTGTTGTTCAAGAGGACAGCGAGAGCATTGGCATCGCAGGACCAAGCTGTCTGGTGCTTTCCGACTGCGACATGGGATGCAGCAGCAGTGATGAGCAGCCACTGAGACGTGCTCAATGGATCAATCCTTGGAGTTGGCTGCAGGAACTGCTTGCTGGATAGCTGGATTGGCATGCCGACTTGGATGCCAAACAAGGCAGTGGCAGCACACTCGATGAGCAGCACACTCGACGACACTGATCCAGGCGAGATTGGTGAGGAGGACGCGAGTGCTGGCAGGCGTGTCTGGCCACATTGCACTTGGTGCGATGGCATCTTGGATGCGATCCACTGAGCAGCAACTGGAGTGGCCAGACAGACCATGCATCCTCCATTCATTCAACAACCACAACGACGATGATGATGGCGACGGTCCTGACGATCCCAGTCTTGCATGCACTGTGTTTGTTGACGAGGACGATCCAGAGCAGAGGGGCGATGCAGGCAGTGCGTCAACGACCAACCTGTCCATGGACCAGCTGGCCAGTCAGCCAACACCAACTGCATCGCACTGGGTCACAATGCAGATGCATATCAGGACGCTTGTTGGATGCAATGGGACATTGACTGAGAAGACGACACGCGGAGAGAGGCTCTTTGCAATGCAGCTCATGACACGCAGAGTGATGCTGCACAGTGCATGTCGAGCTGCGCACTGAGTGGCATCACATCAATGACTGTGCCAGCAACACACGACCACATCTTGAACGCCTGGCTGTTGGCTGTGCTCGCTGCTCCCTTATGGCTGTTGGACAGTAGGCGGCGAGTGCCAGACTGCTCGCTCTCTATCGACTCGCTCTCTGTCTGTGTCAGCAATGAAAGTTCAACTCCGCCAGACGCTCCGATTCTTTTCTCGTAAACACAGATACAGACACCCCACGCACCAGCAGCACCAGCATGACTTTTGTAGGCCTGCTGAGAGCCTTCAAGCTACGCCGTGCCGTCTGCGACCACACCGGCAAGACTTTTGGCCATGCTGTGCAGCGTGTGCTCCACAGCATGCTGCCACAACAGCCACCTCTGCAACAGCCGCCGCTGCAACAGCAGACTGCAACAGCTGCAACAACAACAGCCGCAACAACAACAGCCGCAACCACCCAGTTCATCAGCGGGATGCTGCACATCGACTTCTTGAGCATCTTTCACCCAGCATTAGTCGCAACAGCCGCCATCAGCCAGCCAGGCTCCAAGGCCGGCTGGAAAGCCATCATCCAGCCGGCCTTTGAGCAGTTCATGGCATCCCTTGGCGGCGGCCACACCATCCGCTTCCATGTGGATGGCCAGCTTGGCGACCTGGGCCTCAAGCTGGTCCATAACAGCCGCACCAACAACATGCTGCATGCGGCAGCCAAGGTTCTGCGGACACCTTCCAGCGTCAGGAAGGTCGCCACTCTGGTTCACTTTCAAAGTAAGATCGCCGCTGTGTACTGTCTGGTTGCCTTACTGACCATTGTCTGCTGTTGGCCATCAAGGACAGAGAAGCACGCCCTCCACCGCTTCTTCTGCCTTACAATCGCCGATAAGAAGGCGATCTATGAGGCTCTCTCAGAGCTGGCTGGATCCAAGGAGGCGTGCACAGTCTGCCCATGCGACTATGAGGCAGACGTGTGCATTGCCTGCCGTGTTCGCAAGTCCAGGTTAGATCGCCTTGCATTCTTCTGCTGTAGTTGATGGCTCACAGTCTGTATTCTGTGACAGTGACCAGCCGATCATTGTCATTGCCAATGACTCTGATCTGGTGGCACATTGTGCTGGGCACTGTGCGGTCATTTTGACGCACTTGGAGCATGGGCAGCTTGTGCAGATGCGATCCTACAACCATGGTGGGCTTGCCACCATGGCATCTGTCTTGGGCGTGCGCAACTTTGCTGGAGCATGCCAGCTGGTCGCTGCACTGTCCAGGACAGATTATTTTGGCCGCCCTGGCCATGGTGAGTTGCCGCGCCTGTATTGTAGTATCTGCCATCACTCACATGCCATTCTTTGTCTACATGCGCGATTCTGCTTGCATTCCCTGCCAGGAATCGCCGCCGCGGTCAAGTTTGTCAATGCGCGGTTTGATGCCAAGGCCAAACAGCTCAACATCAAGGCGGCTGACCTCTGCGCGATCCTCGAGACTCCTAATGAGGCCAAGGCGTTCATGGACGGCGTCAGGGACGCGTACATCGAGGAGCTGGTCAAGAATGGTGATGAGAGCCTTGTGCAGGCATTCAAGAACGCATTTGAAGTCTTTGTCAACCGGAATGAGGTTGGGGCCTCTGCTGGTGCAATCACAGCGCCGATCGTCGCGAGGTATGTTTATTCTTGAAGGATGTCATGGACATATGGCATTGACGCGTTTGAATGCCTTGCACAGATCTGAGCCTCAAGCCGACCACACCAACCACATGGATGTCAACACGACTCCATCTGTTGGAATGAAGTATGAATGCATGGAATCTGTGGCGTTTCTGGCAAAACTGACACTGAGTTTCTGTTTCTGATGCTGCGATCTTGTTATTGTGCAGGTGCTTGATGGATGGATGCTGCTTGAGCCATACTGCGCAGCAGCAGCAGCAGGCTGAGAACGGCGTCCAGCTTGTCCACCTGACACGTGGCAGGGTCGAGCAGCTTGTCAGCAGCACTGTTGGCAGCAGGCGGTTGGATGCTGCCTTCATTGAGGTGAAGGGTTGCCATGTGGCACTCGACACCATCATCAGGTGCACAGTCAACCGCCTTGCGAGCAGCTACGATGCTGTCATGCGTCGCGACATCCTGGCGGCCATCTGCAAAGCAGCGAGTGCCCAGCTGCTGCAGATTGCCAGCGAGCAGTTTCTTGGAGCAGATGGCATTTTTGAGCTCCTCCCAGCAGATGAGCCAATCTATCGCGCATTGGTATGTTTGCATGGCTTGAATGCATGCTGTTGCTCTTGCACCACGTGCATTTGCTGATTTTGAATGCGGCTGACTTGATCCATTGCTTCTGGACAGAACGCAGCAATGAGAATGCAGACGCAGCTGGACAAGATTGCCAATCCGCCATGCGCATCCCACCGGCATACATCCACTCCCAGTAGGTGTTGATTGCATTGAAATGATTCAACAGCATCCACTCACAGATCCATTTGTGTTGAATGCATAGTACTGGACACAGAGACGCAGAAAGTCAAGTACCACGGCAGGATGACCACGCGAGTTGCACCGCGATCCATTGTTGCTGCTATCCATGACAAGGCCTCAGCCTGGCTGTATTTCCTGGAGCACCCCATAGGTCCACATCCAGAAAACGCCAAACCGCCGACACTCATCAATCAGCGCCAAAAGGCCGTCACTCTGCTGCAGTCCATCATTGAGCAAAGTGCAGTGCGTCTCGACTTCCACTGACTGCATGTGCATGGAATGATTTGGCGCGATTGCTCACCATCCCACTCCACAGGTTGGCCCTCCTCCACCGCCACCCAAGCCACCACAGTTGTCCAACAACATTTTCGCAGCACTGGCATGCTCCAAGACCTTTCCCGTTGGCGATCTTGCCGACACTGAGACAACGGTGAGTTTGGTGCACCATTGGCGATCGTGGCTGTGTTTGGTGCACTTGGAATGGCCGCCTGATGCTGCATCCAACCGTCACAGGCGCCATTCCAATTCACGGCAGCCAAGCGGGCTGCACACACAAAGGAGCGTGCCAAGAAAAAAGAGAAGGCCACACTACAGGAGATCATCAGAGAGAACAAGAAGAAGTCAGGCCTGCATGCTCGCAAGGCGGGAACTGTTGGCAAGAAGAAGGCGTACGCGACATATGGCATGTCATGTGCCTTGAATGTGCTTGCTGACACGTGTGTCATGCCACAGATGGGTTGCTGGCAGTCGAGTGGCAACTCGTCAGAAGCTTGCAAAGCTCGGCCGCATGATTGCGATGCCAGTCATGACACTTGCCGCGGCCACCCATCCCAAAGGACAGCCAAGACCTAAAGGCAATGCACACAGCCGCCCTGAGCAGATTGTCAAAATGGCGGTATGGGGTTTGATCGGCATGCTGCTCTGTTTGCTTGGCTTTGTGGATGCTGACTTGTGTGGTATGCAGGAGATGCAGTCATGCGATCTCGCAAACACCAAGTTTTTTGGGCCCCAAACCAAGACACCACTCGCCGAGCAGACACCCAGTTCAATCAGCCACGACACCACCCTCACAGTCTACTATTTCACGGCCGGCTTGTGGCGTGCTGCCCTTGCCTTGATCGGCGCCATGGTCGCGGATCTGGTCAAGCTGGATGCAGACGCGCCTCTGCCTCTGGAGTACTGTGTCCTGGAGGCAAGCCAAGGCAAGCTGACGCAGTATTACTATGTCAACCCGGAGGACTTTGATGAGGACGAGAGCGCGACGCTCTTGTCAGGTGGATGCGTTCACAAGCAGGGCATCATTGTTTGGCACATGTACGGCACCGGCCCGCACAGCAGCGACACAAACATCCCTCGCTATGGCAGCTTGGTGACTCTTGAGAGTGACACGGCTCTCAAGATCTGCGCCTTTGATACTGCCAAGATTGCCAAGCAACCCAACATGCATGGCGACCTCGACAATCAGGACGATCAGGACGAGCAGAACGAGCAGGACGAGCAGAACGAGCAGGACGAGCAGAACGAGCACGATGAGCACGAGCTGCCTGTGCAGCCTGACGACCCATGCATCCAGGACGAGCATGATGTGCACAATCAGCCGACAGCAGCCAGCAGCACCGGCGCTTCATCTTCAGCCGTCCAACCGCCACCACCACCACCAGCAGCAGCAGTTCCATCAGCAAATGAGCTGCTTACAGCCCTCACCAGCAGTATATCAGGTGGAGGCGGCGCTGTGGACATGCTGCTGCGCCATCTTGGCTATGTCCTGGCGGACAGCATGATGGTGCAGCCACAAGCAACAAAGCATGCCATCCACTCCTGGATCGTAACAGTCATGCAAATGACGATCCATCGCACCTGGACGCGGAGGGTGCTGCAAACCAACGCAGCCAAACTGCAGGATGACACGGTACGGATGGACATGATGCAGACGTGCACAATGCTGAAGGACACGCTACTGATTGATGCAATGCAGCAGGCGGCCACGGCACACAGCGACACGTTCCAGAAAGACGCGCGGCAAGCAGCCATGATGGACATTGCACAGATGGACACGATGCGAGCAGCCATGATGGATGCCGACATGATGGACGCGACGCAGCAGACGGTGACAATCCAGGCCGACGCGATCCTGTCAGCCGTGATGCAGGCAGATGCAGAGCTGTCGGCCTTGATGCACACAAGTGCGCAGACGGCAGACGCTGTGCATGCGGGCACTATGGAGGCTGTCTTGCCCTACAGGCTTGATGGCAGCCTTTGCGCGAATGCAAGGAGTGACATTTACAGCAATCTGGCCAGGGATGTGTGTGGCATGCTCGCGCGGCACTACATCTCTAGCCAGTCTGAGCTGGCCGTCACTGCAGCCCTCAAGATGATGCCCAGTGCATCCATTGAGGACGTGAGAGTGTGGATTGCGGCACTTTTCAAGACCGCCAAGGCTGCCAAGGCCGCCAAGGCTGCTGCTACGAAGGCTGCCAAGGACGCTACACCACCGGCGATCGAGGACGCCACACCGCTGGCCACTTTGGACACTGCTCCTCCCACCTCAAGTCTCAAGCGGGGCCGGTCCACCTCTTCGTCAGCCAACAAGGGCGGCAGGCCCAAGAAGCGACGGGGCAGGAAGGCAGCCACCACCAAGGACGTGGCATCCAGCTCTTCCTCGGCCACTGAGGACAGCGGTATTGATACAGTCCCGCAAGAGCTGCACGAGCTCAAGACGCTGGTGCCTGATGTGTCTCGGTCAGAGATCGTGATCTTTTACGAGCTGTCCAAGCTTGCTGGCACGACAAACAAGCTGTGCCCGCAAGCAGCCAGCCGCGACCCATTCATCCTCATCACCGAGACAACGCTCTTTTGGGCGGTGATGGGGAGTAGTGATGATCGCATCCGTGGCAAGCAAAGTGCTGCTTTGGCATACTTGCGACTGCAGCTCCTTGCTGTACTCAGTAGGTCGCACTTGTTTATGCCATGTCTACATGATATGATGCTGACACTGCACTTTTATCCAAGACTACCAAAAAGCCAGCTTGGGCCTCGCGTCATCCAACACGACAATCAAGAAGGCGTTCAGCAATAGCAAGGAGCTCTGTATCCTCAACATACTCCTTCCCGGCCTCCGCCCCAAGAAAGGCCGCTATCAGACGCCAGACGAGGCCGACAAGGAGGTGTTTGAGCAGGCCCAAGCAAATGACGCAGTCATTGCTGATGCGATGCAACTGGCTGAGCACGAGGGTCTGGTTGGCAAGGAGCGCCAGGAGTTTATAGACGCCGTGATCGATGGTCTTCCTCCTGCAATTCCAAGCAAACCGACCGCGGTGGGCAGCATCAAGACCGATGGATACAGCATCTTTCAGCTGGCGCTGGACTATCGCACAGACCGTCCAGAGTCGCCTCGCAGTATGTGGCGTGCTTGAATGCTTTGGTGCACACATTGGTTCTGACTGCCGCCTTGATCTGCATGCTCCAACATGGCATCTTTAGGCGAGCAGCCGTGGCTTGCTGATGGCATGCCTGATGATGATGATGATGATGATGATGACGATGGGCATGATGGGCATGATCACTTGGATGGCGAATGTGAGTTGCTGTGCCAATCCAGACGCACACTTGTTGTCCACACCGACTGACATGCCATCCACAGCCGCCGATCCTGCCGACCCATCAGCCGCCAAGCCAAAAGCGCCCAATCCTGTAAGCCACTTGCATGCCAACCTCGCGCTTTGGTGCACATGCATTGCACATTCCTCACTCATGTCATGGCATGACAGGGCAAGCTCAGCTTCTACGCCTCTCAGCGATTGCTCAACATTGTCAAAGCCAACAAGTTGTTCACCAACAAGGGCTACCGGTTTGTGCGTATTGTCGGCATTGATTGGGGCGAGCGGTACATGTATGGCGCGTCCAGCATGCTGGTCGATCTGGCAACCTTCACCTATACCCTCGAGTCCAACTACGTGCTCTCCTCTGGCATGGCACGAGCCGAGCACAGCCTTCAGCGGTGGTATGCATGCAATGACTCTGCCACGGGCACTCTTGACCTGATCAACTCACAGCAACTGCCTCCTGTGCCAGGCTCAACAATCGATATGCCAAGGCAGCCGACATCCAGGCGGCCATTGCATTCAAGACAGCAAAGCATGCCGATCCAAACGCCACAGCAGGCGAGAGAGCCTTTTGGGATCTGCGCTGCCGTGCGTACTGCTCGCCATTCCTGAATGCACGGGTACGTTTTCTCTGTTTCTGGATGCCCATTGACATGACCGCCATGCTGCTTGATCGCCATGCTGATTGCACTGGATGGCATGGCATGGCATGGCATTCCACAGAAGGTCAAGGCCAAGCGGTTCACCAAGCGCAGCAACAGCATGTCTATTCGCGGAAACGCTCTTGAGGGCATCATGAAGCTGGCAGGATCGAAGACTGGAGAGCGCGCATCAGCTGCGTCTCAAGGCCTCCCTGTCAGCAACCCAGAGAAGGACATTCCCGTTGTCTGGGCATTTGGCATCGACTTTACAGGCCAAGGTGGCCGGCATGCTGTGTTTGAGAAGTTTCTCATCAGGCATCTGCGGTCGTCTGGATATGCCTATGTGCGTCTGATGCCACGCTGTCCATCCATCCATCCATCCATCTGTGCACCAACTGACACACACACAGATCTACCGCTGCAACGAGAACCTGACCAGCCAGATGTGCCCGCAGTGCAAGCAGCGGATCCCAGACAAGAACCGCACCAACCTGCGACGCTACGAGTGCATACCATGCAAGACTGTCTACCACCGCGATGTGCTTGGAGCCACCAACATCGGGATGGTCGCACTGTGGCATCTGCTCTTTGGACACCGGCCGCTCTATTTGATGCACACGCCAGTCGATCCTCCTGTCGTCCAGCAGCCTCCAGCACCAGATCCGCCTGTCGTCCAGCAGCGTCCAACACGCAGACAGCGTGCCAGCAAGTCAAGTGCCACTCCACGTGCTCTGACTTCCAGCACAACCACCAACACTTTGAATCGGGGCACCTCCCAATCGACCTAACGGGTCACTTATCACATCATTGTTCAAACAATGGTGCAAGGTAAGCCCCTGGTTGGATGTGCCTCGCCCGCCTGTCGTCGCATGTTCTTTGCTGACTCGAACCTTCAATCACGTGATATGTGGGCTTGCATTCGTCGCCTCTCGGGTCGAATCCAATTCCAAAACGCTTGGTAATTGGATGAATGTCGGGCCATTTGCCGGCGGTTTGCCGGTATTCCCTCGCCCTATTGCCCACCCCTCGTTCATTCGACAAGCTCCAGCACCCTGATCTGCCCCTGCGAGTTGGCTGCCGCGAGCACATTGCCCGTCTTGCGCTTCCAGCACACCGAGCTCACAAACTGCACCGGGTCCGTCTGCGGCAGCATCTCGCCCTGACACGCCAGCAACGAAGACAACAACAGCGGCAGCAGCGGCATGTTCACGTGTCAGCGCAGTCACCACACGCCATGCATGCACTTGCATCTTACCGTGATGCGATCCATGGTGGTGCCAAACGAGTGCTTGAGCACTGGCCGCGACAGCTGGTGGTAGTATGTAAACATCTCGTTCGTCTCGCTGCCACACGCCAGAAACTCAGAGTCGCAGTTGATCGCCAGCCCAACAAAGTTCTTCTCGTTCGAGTGCCCCGAGAAGGATCGGATGCAGTTGCTGTTCTCGCCATCCTGGCCTCCTTGCAGCGCGTCATCGCCGATCCATCCAAACTGGCTGCCTGCCTCCAGAATGCCGCTCATGTCTGGCTTGTTTCCAGGCAGCACGCCGCTCTTGCCCGCCGTGCCTGTCACGCCATCGCGTAACGACCAGAGCCGCAAGGTGCAGTCGGTTGATGCCGTCACCATTTCATGGTTGTTGAGGAACTTGACATACGACACGGCCTTGCGGTGGCCCTTGAACACATGCACCGGCGCACTCAGATTGCGAAGATCGTAGTAGTGCGCGTGGTGGTCCGCTGATCCTATCGCGACGTGGTTGGTGAAGGTTGGATGGAACTTGACCGAGCACACGTTCGACTTGGCGTCAATCGTCGCAAACGAGTGTCGCTGATTGACCGACCAGAGCTTGACTGTATCCGCACCAGCCAGCCAGCCAGCCAGCCAGTCAGTCAGTCAGCCACCGCCGTACGCCCATGCATCCAGACGTGAATCATCAGCTCGCATACCCTTCATGTCATCGCCGCCACTTGCAATCCGCATGGGGTCTGCCAGACTGAAATCAACCGACCACACACGCTTCTCGTGCTCCTTGAACAACGTGATGCTCGTGCCAGTCGCAGTGTCCCACAGCCCGACAATGCCGTCGTAGTCTGATGCAAGCAGATACGACTTGACGTACGAATTGAACGACAGGCAGCTGACCTTGGACTTGGTCGTCATCTCGCGAACAGGGAACTTGGGAACATGCTCAAGGCGTGGATCCACATCCTCGTCAAGCTCGTCCGCTCCATCGCCAACATCGCCGTCGTCAGCGTCTGCGCCGGCAACTTGATCGGATGCACGCGGTATGGACGGATCACCAGCCGATGCAGACGCCCCGCGTCCCGAGCCTGTCCCTGACGCATTCCCTGCCATTGAGCTCGCAAAATTGTGTTGCGACACTCCTCCGCGGCCAAGGATACTGCTCAGTATCCCGCTCCCGCTGCCCATGCCACCAAGTTGCACACCATAAATGGCTGCATCCATGGCGGCTCTGACAAGCGATCGATCCAGTGACGCAAAATGCCCTGTTTGCTGTTGCTGCTGCATCATCTGCGACGAAATCTGCAATACAGCCGACTCGACTTGCTGCTGCACGCCTTGTGATGCGGCTGCTCGGTGGGAACGCGGCTGTATCCGAGGCCGGTTGTGCGCATAGGGTTCTCTGCGTCCCTTGGTCACGAACCCGGCAGAGCTGGCCAGCTCTCGTGGGTCGACAACCACGGTCGCGTACTCGTAAATCTTGATCTTCTTGCTGACTCCGGCCGTGGCAAAAAACTCGTCGTCCTTGTCAAACTCGATCGAGGACACAATCGACGACACGCTCGGCAGCATGTTGTCGCCGTAGAAGAGTGTGGCCAGTGTGCGGAACCGTGAGTATCGCGTAAACTTGCCAAGCGACGACGAGAATCTGGCAAGAGACTCGGGAAGGTCCGTGGCTGGATGATGGGCGTCTTTCACGTCTGCTTCTGCACTCTTGGCTGTGGCGTGTGGCCGAGCCGGGTGGTGCTTGTTGTCAGTGGCAGAAACAATCAAATGCCGGCGTCCGTTTCGCGCGTGTCGACCTGTCGACTCCAACTCACCATTTCCAAGCCGCTTACCAAAGTAGAATCCTTGCAGGTCTGCCATGTGTGCCTTGAGAAGAGGCAGCCGTTCCTCGGCCTTTTCAATGCCAGGTAACGACGAGATGTTGACTTGCGTCTTTTTCGGTGCGGACTGGATCTTGGCTGCCAAGCTGCTCTGCTCTTGGCTGTGCAAGTTGTGTTGTGTCGCTTGGCCTGAGGCCATTTCCTATCCAGCCATTGCGAGTCAGTCCACGTTTTCTTGCCATGGTTCGGCTACAAGCAAACGCTCACCGAATGCGTGCGTTTGTGGAGTGTGGCATCTGTGTAGGTATGGCTCTCTAAAGGCTCTGTGCTGTCTACTCGAGACGAAAAGACTGCAGTGACTGCCGGTCCATCCTGGCCTGCTACAGCAGCTGCAGCTGACGTTGTTGACAAGACAGTTGGTGCGGACATGTCGCCAACAGCAGACGTGCTGCCCAAATGGCGCATGCTCTTGGCTGGCCGCCCGTCCTGCTCGGGTGCTTCTGGGACCTGGGCTGCTGCTGCTTTGGCTGCTGCTGCTGCCGAATTGCGAGACTGGTACCCAGTGCCTTGGCTTGCTTGAGCTGTGCCGTGCCCAGTTTGCGTCACAGGCACGCCAACGTCCAGATCTCCTTGGTCGCCCTCGCTCTCACCGCACTCGGCCTCGCCCACAGTGGCATCCTTGGCGCCGGCATCGACAGCGACGCGCGCAAACACACGCCGCACCGTGTCAATGTCGCGCGACAGACACGCCAGCTGCCGAGTCAACTGCTCCTGGATCAACTGCTTCTCGTGCAATGTTTGCTGCAGGAACTCGTCCAGCAGTTTGAGCTCCACAACCTGGTCGCCGCGCTTGAGCTTCTGCTTGTGTGCGAGCAGCGTCGACACAATGGCGTCAATGTCTGCAATGCTCATCTCTGCCGGCAGATCCGCCGCGGTGCCTGGCACGACCAGCGTCTTGCGTCCCGACACAGAGCCGCTGGGTCTGGCGGCGCTGTCCGGGCCAGCCTTGCCTGCGACGTTCGACAGCAGGTCGTTCACTGGGGCAGCGGCCATTGTGGACGGCGCGAGTCAGCCAAGAGCGCATGCGTTGTCGGGGCAGCACATGCAGCCGGCATGCAGCGGGCACGCCACCGACGCACACATGAAGTTTGGAAAGACCTGGCTGCGGTCCAGCGGGGTTCTGCAGATGGGGCAGGGGGCCTGGGCGTCGACAGCAGCGTCCCTGTCCTGCGAGCTGCTCGATTGGGGAGCGTGCGAGTCCAGATGCTGCTGGATGCACTCGAAGCTGTGCGGCGGGCATGTGCGCAAGTCAGCGAGAAGCGAGGCAAGCGGCGAGGCAAGCGGCGAGGCAAGCGGCAGCAGGCGAGGCGCACGCACCAGAAGCTGTGGCCGCACTTTGCCATGTAGGCGTGCCGGATGACGTCCAGACAGATGTGGCTGTTGCCCACTCAGCGGTCAGCCTGGCGTGGTGGCAAGCATCTGGCAGCAGACGCATGCCGGACTTGCCAGTTGGTGGCGGGCTCGCCTGCCCGTGCTGTCCGTGCTTCCAGGGATGCTGCCGCTGTGGCTGCCGCCCTGTGCCCGTCCGGCGCTCCGTCGTGCTCGCGGCTGTTCATGTCGAGATCGTGGCCAAGTCGGCTTCGCTGCACAAACGGCAACTGGCGTGTCCGCCATCGCACAGATGGATGCGCACCTGCCAAGATCCCTGCCAACAGCTTGGCTGTCTCGGTCTGAAAGGCCATGAAGCAGCAGGCCATTGATAGCAGACTACGCCATGGCCGAAGCAGCCGGTTGCACAAGCAAACTACCATGCCGCGATCCCGCGTTTCCATGTGGCATGCAGCTTGCCATGCAGGCTCGCCATGCAGGCTCGCCCAGTACACAGCCAGAATGCAAAGGAACCATTCAACTTCATTGACGTGTAGTGGGTGGCAGGGCTTGTATGTTGGGGCAGTGGTCCGACCGACGCGGATGTAAGAGCCCAGAGGCAAAAAGAAGGAAGAAAGGGTGGTGTGTGGAGGAATGAATGGATGAACTACTTGTTGTGCGAGAACCAGCTGCGCACCCACGACGAGGTGGAGCTGACAGCACCCATGGCAGCGATCGTCCATCCGGCAGGCCGCTCGCCGGCCAGACCGTCATAGTGCAGCGACGATCGGCCAAGATGGGGCGATCCGGCCGACATGGATCGCATGCGGTCGTCGTGCGGCGGTCCGGCAGACGCGGCAGCCGCGGCAGCAAGGGCCTTCTCGACGTCCTTTTTCCAGATATGGAACGGCCCCGTGACCGTCGACGCGGTCAGGCGGATGGCCGTGGTGGCCGACTCGATGGTGGTGACGGCAAGGTCGGGACGGTGGACGGCATCGACATCGACATCCTCGCCATCAAACACGGGCTCGCTCGACGCAGGGGCGAGGTCTGCCGTCTCGGCTTGCGAGAGCTGTTCGGATTGGACGGCAGGGCTCTGCATGTCAACGACATCGTCCATCTGGAGCATGGGCTCGGCAAGGCTGCTGGCGCTGCTGCTGAGAACCCAGTCCTGGGTGCTGGCGGCCTCCTGGACGTGCTCGGCAAGAGCAACCAGCTCCTTGAGAGCGTAGTAGAAGCGTCGGAGCTCCTTCCACTGGCCGTCGCGCGGGTCCATCATGCGCACGGTCTCGGTGAGCGACTGGAACAGGCCCTTGGACGAGAAGATGGACGACGACGACGCGTTGATGGTCGAGCGCGTGATGCCGATCTGGCCAGCCTGCAGGTTGCTGAAGCTCGTGCGGTGGTTGGGGGCGGTCGACATGGCGGCAGCGCTCGAGTTGGCGGCAGCAAATGGCACCGAGATGGACGACCGCACCGACGGCGACGCCATGGACGCGACGGACGAAGCGGCGTCATCGTCGCCTGCAACCGATCCAGCCGCCGACATGGTCACGCTGTGGTTGCTGTTGGTGCCGGCGTGGCTGGCGGCAGTCTCGACCGGCATGATGGCGAGCCACGCAGGGTCGTCGAGCACAAACTCTCGGAACGTGGCCATCCACTCGGCGACATTGAACAGCTGGTCGTAGCTGTCGCTGGAGCCGTGCGGGAACGAGCCTGGCATCGCAAGGTGCTTGGAGGAGGTCATGCGCAGCAGGCCACGCTCGATGCGCGTCATGTAGTCCAGGAAGCGCGGCGACACCTTGCGAGTGGCAAAGATCATGTAGGCGACCGGCGCAAACGTGGCCGGGCGAATCGGCACGCCCATGTCGTAGAGCGCAGCCAGCGAGTCACGCGAGAGCGCCTCGGTTTCCTCATCAAGTGCGGGCGGACGCTGGCGGAGCATCCACGAGAACAGCATGCGGTTGGGCTGCTTGGACGTGGACAGCTGGCGGCCAGGAGGCGGCGTGACCACCTCGTTGGGGTTGCTCGCCACACGCACGGTGCCGCCCACCAGCAGATCAATGAGACACGACTCGACAAACACGTGGTCGAGGCCGAAGCGCGCAACCAGGACAGGCCAGACGGCGTCGCTCATGCCGCCGTGCACCAGGCCAAACGTCGTGGCCATGGGCAGCACGTAGCGACGCTTGAGGCGCATCTCGCGAATGTCGTACGGGTGGGCGAGAAGTGCACGGCCGATCGTGGACTCGGGGACCTTGAACTCGGCAATGAGGAAATCCACAATGCGGATCGACGCGCGGCGGTTCTGGCAAAGCAGCTCGTAGAGCGCGTCCTCGACCATGGCCACAAGCTTGTCGTGCGGGAAGTACTCCTTGAGCAGCGCACGCACACCGGCAAAGTCGGGTGTCATGATGCGCGTGTCCATGAGCAGAGGGACGGCGACAGCGCGCGTGATGACAAAGCCGAGCGCGAGGATGTAGGCGACGGTGTCGATGCTCCACTCGGTGTCGCGGAGCACGCGCAGGAGGATGCCATCGTTGGCCGTCTCAAAGGACACGCCCGGCATGGGTGGCAAGGTGATGCAGCATCACGGGGTCGTAGTTGGCGAGGTTGGCCAAGCTGTCCCAAAGGACGCCGAGGTCAAACGAGTCTTGCTGCGCCTTGGCGTTGAGGGCGGGCACATACAGGTGCTCATTGACGACGACGGCAAGACGGTCCATGTCGGGCGGCTGGCGAGCAAGCGACACGATCAGCTCGGCAGGGTCGTCCAGCCAGCCGTGGGAGGCGGCAGCCTCGTCGGGGTCAGCAGCCTCGATATCTGCGTGTATGCAGCAAAACGTGAGCATGACGCAGCCGATCCATATGGCAATGTTCGCAACGACACTCACCGACAGGGTCGACACCACGAATGCGCAGCTTGTCGCCATACGCGCGGAAGCCATGTGCGACAAAGAACTCGGCGGTGCCAGCGGGCAGCACAACAGACTTGTTGGCATGGGCTCTGTAGGCTGTCTCGATCAAGAACTTGGGCAGGAGCGCACCCTGGCGAAGGAGTGCCTCTGCAAGCTCAAAGGTGAGCATCTGCGGCTCAGTGGTGTAGATGTGGTGGATGACCAGCTGGGGGCTGTGGCTGATTGGCGTAAGACAGACGCGCGTCAGTTCAAGTCGCGATTTGGAGTGCAAGGCCAGAGACGTGGACAGACTTACTCATGGATGAGGAGGCAAGCGCGAAGAGAGGGCTCGCGGCACACATCGCGGAACGTTTTGCAGCAGAGGGGCAGGATGCGAAGGCTGGCAGGGTCTCTCTTGCTCACATGGAGGAAGATGCGCTCCCACACAGCAGCAGGGAGAAGGACCTGGGCAGGCGACTGCACTGCAGCCACGTGCTCGTCATCTGTTTCGTAGTCCTGCACGTGGATCTGCTTCTCAACAACCTCCCAATCGTCAAACACGCCATCATGAATAGGCGATGGTGCACGAACGGCAGCGACAATGGTGGCAGTCTTGATCTCGGTGGTCTCGACGTGCTTCTCGATGGTTTCCACATTCTGCTCAGTGATCTTGACGTGCTGTTCAAACTCGATGGTCTCGTCAATCGTTGTGGTGGCAGTCTCGATCTCGACGTGCTGCTCAACCTCGACAGTCTCCTCGACAGTGGCGGTGGTGGTCTCGATCTCAGTGATCTCGACATGCTGCTCAACCTCGACGGTCTCGTCAACCGTGGTGGTGGTGGTCTCGATCTCGACGTGCTTCTCGATGGTCTCGACGTGCTGCTCAACCTCGACAGTCTCGTCAACCGTGGTGGTGGTGGTCTCGATCTCGACGTGCTGCTCGATGGTTTCGACGTGCTGCTCAACCTCGACGGTCTCCTCGACAGTGGTGGTGGTGGTCTCGATCTCGACGTGCTGCTCGATGGTCTCGACATGCTGCTCAACCTCGACGGTCTCCTCGACAGTGGTGGTGGTGGTCTCGATCTCGACGTGCTGCTCGATGGTCTCGACATGCTGCTCAACCTCGACGGTCTCCTCGACAGTGGCGGTGGTGGTCTCGATCTCAGTGATCTCGACGTGCTGCTCAACCTCGACAGTCTCGTCAACCGTGGTGGTGGTGGTCTCGATCTCGACGTGCTGCTCGATGGTCTCGACATGCTGCTCAACCTCGACAGTCTCCTCGACAGTGGCGGTGGTGGTCTCGATCTCAGTGATCTCGACGTGCTGCTCAACCTCGACAGTCTCCTCGACAGTGGTGGTGGTGGTCTCGATCTCGACGTGCTGCTCGATGGTTTCGACGTGCTGCTCAACCTCGACGGTCTCCTCGACAGTGGTGGTGGTGGTCTCGATCTCGACGTGCTGCTCGATGGTCTCGACATGCTGCTCAACCTCGACGGTCTCCTCGACAGTGGCGGTGGTGGTCTCGATCTCAGTGATCTCGACGTGCTGCTCAACCTCGACAGTCTCGTCAACCGTGGTGGTGGTGGTCTCGATCTCGACGTGCTGCTCGATGGTCTCGACATGCTGCTCAACCTCGACAGTCTCCTCGACAGTGGCGGTGGTGGTCTCGATCTCAGTGATCTCGACGTGCTGCTCAACCTCGACAGTCTCCTCGACAGTGGTGGTGGTGGTCTCGATCTCGACGTGCTGCTCGATGGTTTCGACGTGCTGCTCAACCTCGACAGTCTCCTCGACAGTGGCGGTGGTGGTCTCGATCTCAGTGATCTCGACATGCTGCTCAACCTCGACGGTCTCGTCAACCGTGGTGGTGGTGGTCTCGATCTCGACGTGCTGCTCGATGGTCTCGACATGCTGCTCAACCTCGACAGTCTCGTCAACCGTGGTGGTGGCAGTCTCGATCTCAGTGGTTTCGACATGCTGCTCAACCTCGACGGTCTCCTCGACAGTGGCGGTGGTGGTCTCGATCTCAGTGATCTCGACGTGCTGCTCAACCTCGACAGTCTCCTCGACAGTGGTGGTGGTGGTCTCGATCTCGACGTGCTGCTCGATGGTCTCGACATGCTGCTCAACCTCGACAGTCTCCTCGACAGTGGCGGTGGCAGTCTCGATCTCAGCGATCTCCACATGCTGCTCAACCTCGACGGTCTCGTCAACCGTGGTGGTGGTGGTCTCGATCTCGACGTGCTTCTCGATGGTCTCGACGTGCTGCTCAACCTCGACAGTCTCCTCGATCGTGGTGGTGGCAGTCTCGATCTCAGTGGTCTCGACGTGCTGCTCAACCTCGACAGTCTCCTCGACAGTGGTGGTGGTGGTCTCGATCTCGACGTGCTGCTCGATGGTCTCGACATGCTGCTCAACCTCGACAGTCTCCTCGACAGTGGCGGTGGCAGTCTCGATCTCAGCGATCTCCACATGCTGCTCAACCTCGACGGTCTCGTCAACCGTGGTGGTGATGGTCTCGATCTCGACGTGCTTCTCGATGGTCTCGACGTGCTGCTCAACCTCGACAGTCTCCTCGACAGTGGCGGTGGCAGTCTCGATCTCAGCGATCTCGACATGCTGCTCAACCTCGACAGTCTCGTCAACCGTGGTGGTGGCAGTCTCGATCTCAGTGGTTTCGACATGCTGCTCAACCTCGACGGTCTCCTCGACAGTGGCGGTGGTGGTCTCGATCTCAGTGATCTCGACGTGCTGCTCAACCTCGACAGTCTCCTCGACAGTGGTGGTGGTGGTCTCGATCTCGACGTGCTGCTCGATGGTCTCGACATGCTGCTCAACCTCGACAGTCTCCTCGACAGTGGCGGTGGCAGTCTCGATCTCAGCGATCTCCACATGCTGCTCAACCTCGACGGTCTCGTCAACCGTGGTGGTGATGGTCTCGATCTCGACGTGCTTCTCGATGGTCTCGACGTGCTGCTCAACCTCGACAGTCTCCTCGATCGTGGTGGCGACAGTCTCGATCTCGACGGCCTCGACAAGCTCCACGACAGAGGCCGTCTCGATCTCGGCGTGGCGTTCAACGTCTCCGTACTGCACAGCCCACCAAGCCACCAGCCCATCAAAAACACGCGTCGTCAGCACACGCCACGACAACAGTATACAAGTCAGCAGCACACCACGCGTACCTGGAGCGCCTCAACGACTTGAACCGTCTCGCCGTCAAAGTCTTGGCCAAACTGCACGCCGCCACGCTCGACAACGACCGGGCTGCTAAACTGGGCAGCAAACTGCTGCTGCAGGATCTCGTACTGCGCCTGGATCTCCTGGTACTGGCGGTACTGCTCATACTCGGAGCCGTGTGCCTGGTCCTGCTGCGCTTCGTTGTTGTCGTCGTCGTCGTCGTCATTGCCAGCGCCCTGCATCTCGTCGATCATGGCCGTCAGGAGCCCGTCCACGTCAAGGTCCACGTCAAGGTCAAGGCCACGATCAGCACTCACGCCCATGTCGTCAATCTCCGAGTCGACGCCATCGTCGCGCAGCACAGCCGGGTACAGGTCGTCAAACGTCGAGATGGCGTTGGCCGCAGACGGCGGGTACAGGTCGTCAAAGGCAATGCCGTCCAGACCGGCCGGCTCGCCCGCGTACGTGAACGCAAGGGCCTCGTCGTAGTCGCCGTGGATGCTGCCGGATGCGGCCGACTGGCTCTGGTAGAACTGCTGGTTGAGGTCGACCACGTCGGGCGAGCCGTCGAGGGGCTCGGGGTACGACGCGATGTCGGTCGACAGACGCCGTAGCGGCATCGACAGCGGCATCGGCTCGCTGTCTGCGACGGCCGACGGGTTGGCCGAGTAGCTCAGGCTGTAAAAGTCTGCGGCCGCGGCCGACGCGAGGCCGACCTGCGAGAGCCGGTGCGACACGGCGTTGGACACGGACACAAACGACGCGGCCGGGTCGGGCAGGCCAAAGTCGTCGAGGAGGAAGCGCGAGCCCGAGGGCGTCTCGCTGAGCGACGACGGCGCCGTGTGCACAAAGTCGAGGTGCGCCGGGCGGTGCTCGTACAGGAACTGGGCCGACAGCGGGCGGCGCGACTCGACGGCCGCGGCGGTCTCGTCCAGCAGGTCGTCGAGGTCCTGCGCGGTCGCCGCCGCCGTCTGCTCGACAAAGTGCACCAGCTGCGCGTGCGGCTCTTCGTCCGAGTCGAGGCGCTCGTCGTCGAGGCTGCCCAGGATGTCGTGCAGCTTGGCCGGCGGGATGAACTGCACCGGGAACAGCCCCGGGCTGTCGATGGACTCGTCGTCGTCGTCGTCGCTGTCGTCGTCGTTGTCGTCGTTGGCGTCGCTGCCGTTGTCGTCGGCATCGGCATCGGCAGCGTCGCCGTGCTGCTCAAAAGTGGCGTTCGCGGGCTCCTCTGCGGCGTCGGCAGCGTCGCCAGTGCCGCTCTCGTGGTGCACATCACCTGACTCGCCGCTGCTGAACCACAGCTGCTTGTCGTCGGCAGGGGCAGCAGCAGGGGCAGCAGCGTCGGTGGGGGTGCTGGCGTCCTCGCCGTCCTCGCCGTCGTGGGCGTCCTCGTAGTCGCTGAACGTCGTGTCGGCGTCGGCCGCCTCGACAGGCGATGCGGGCGTGCCGTCGTCGGCAGCCATCTGCGCACCGCCAGAGCCGGTGGATTCGTCATCGACAACATCGTGGTGCACGGCGTCGTCGGCATCATCGGCCGTGGTGGTCTTGGTGGTGGTCGTGGTCGTGGTGGTGGTGGTGGTGAGCTCAATGGCCGTGACGGCTGCGGCCGGGAGCGCCTGGTCCAGGTCCAGCAGCCAGCCGTCGCCGAGCGAGGCCGCTCCAGGCGAAAGCGGGATGGCCGTCGCGGGCGTCAACACGTGCTCGTCGCCGGCGCTGCCATTGGCGCCGCTGTCGCTGTCCTCCTCGGCGGTGGGTGCAAGCAGCGGTGCGGCAGCCAGCGACGACAGCATCAGGTCGTCAAAGTTGAACGTGAGGCGGGACGATGGCGGCAGCAGCGGCTGCTCGAGGCCGAGCTTGCCTGCCATTGGCGCCAGGGCCTCGAGGGCCTCCATGGGCTCCATAGACGCAACGGCGTCGGTGGGCGATGTGGGTGCACTGACGGGCGATGCCAGCGGGCTGGTGTCCTCCTGCATCAATTTCTATTTATGGGCAAAATGAAGAAAAAGTTTCGGTGCCGATTTATGCAGATCAGTCTGAGGGAACAAACGAACGCGCTTGCCGCTCGGCGGCATCGACTCGCGACCGCAGGCCGTCGAGCTCGGCGTCCAGCCCGCCTCTTGCGTGTGCACCACGGCCGTCGTCGTCTGCCGCGTCGCCGCCCTTGCTGGTGGCCATCGAGGTCAGCCCGCCGCCCGCAGCACTCTCGCCCTCATCCAGGTCGCCGGCATTCGTGCTGTCTTCCACGCCAGTCCCGCCAGCATTCGCGCTGTCCTCCACAGCACCTACGCTACCGGCACCGGCACCACCACCACCACCACTGCCCGACGCATGGATCCCCAGCCGGTTCTCGATCCCCACCAGCCGGCGGTTCAGGTCCGTCAGCGCCGTGCCAAACTTTTCGCCGTACACGACCTGCATCTCGCGGAAATGCAGCCGCACAAGGCCCTCGATCATCTGCCCCGACGACTGCAGCGTCTGCAGGAGCGTCGACGATTTGCGGATCTGGTCCTTGAGCGTCGCTTGCAGCCGCAGCTGCGTCTCGTGCTGGTCGTACATGGCCTCGAACACACCCAGAAACGCCTGGCGTGACATGGCCGGCGGCGGAAACGCTGACGGCGGCTGCCCAGACGACGGGCCGTTGGCTGTGTACGGTTGGCCCGTTGACAGCAGGTTGCCGGCAGAAGCAGACTTTGTGCTGTTGCTGGTGGTGCTGCTGCTGTTGCCGCCCGTTGCTGCTGCTGACGCAGAGACGCCGTGCTGCGGCAGTGGCCCAGAGTTGGTGGCCAGGGCCGTCGAGATCTTGAGCGGCCGGTTGTGGGCCGATCCGCCGCCATGCATGCCCGTCTTGGATCCGCGTTGTCCAGCCTTGGACGAAACCGACGACGAGCTGGAATGCATCTGCTGTTGTTGCTGCTGCTGTTGGCTGGCTGGTGGGGGAAAGAAGCCGCGAATGGCACCAGGCGCGCTCGGATGTGCGGTGGCAGGCATGGGCGGCAGCATGTGCTTGGTATGCATCGAGTGATTAGAGGTGTCGTTGTTGTTATCGATAGTGTTGCTGTTGCCATGGTGGTTCAAGCCGTCCATGCCGCCATGGCCGCCATGCTGGCCGTGGGATCGGAGCGACGATGACGACAGCGACGACGAGTTGCCCGCGTCTATGCCGGCACCGCTGTTGTTGCCAAACGGATGTATGGAACGGATCTCGTGGGTAAAGTTGCGCGGCAGGGGCAGCTCGCGGTTGGGAAACTCGCCGCGCGGGGATACGAGATGGTCGATGGACGCCCAAGCGCTGGGCATGTCGGCGCGTGCGACGGGAGCGCGGATACGGCCCACTGGACGCGAGAATGCCGACTGCTGTTGTTGTTGGGACTGCTGCGGCTGTTGTCGGGACTGTTGCGGCTGTTGTTGCTGGGACGACTCTGTGGATGCATGCAATATCAACAGTCAGACGATGGCGAGCACATGCATGGCAGCCGATGCGTGCAAGGAACCCACTCTTTCGGGCTTCGATGATGGCCTCTTGCTGCTGCTTGAGCCGTATCGCCTGGTCCATGACCAAGGCATCCTGCGACGATCGCTCTGGGAACGCCGTGTCGATGGACAGGCGTTTGCGCAGCTTGGACGGCCGGCTCGACGAGGGAGTAGCGACCGTGGCGGCGTTGGCGGCGGTCGCAGAGCGAGACAGGTCCGACTCGCTGACACCCATGTTGGAGCGCAGCGATCCGGTAGAGGCAGCATGGGTGACGATGCGGAGCGGCGGCTTGGAATGGAGCGCAGCCGAGGGCGACGACAGTTGGTCAGCCGGCCGCTTTCTATCCTTGGGCCTGTCCATCTGCTGCTGATGTTGTTGTTGTTGTTGAGAGTGGTGGTGAGAGTGGTGGTGAGAGTGGTGCGTATGATGTTGGCCAGACGATGACGACGGCAGATCCGCCGCAGTGGGCAGCTGTGCACCAGCGGCCGCGGCCGCAGACGACAGCGACGACAGCGACGACAGCGACGGCAGCGACGGCAGGGATGGATTGAGCAGCGTCTCCACGATGCGCAGGCGCGACACGGGGACGGGCGAGAGATGCGGCACGATGCCCAGGGCAACGAGGTCGGCGCCGGCCTTGCCGGACAGCACCGAGTCGCGCGAGATGTCGGCGAGGCTGCGCACAAAGTCCGAGTGGGCGGGGCTGGCCTCGAGGCTCTTTGCGACGTGGAGCAGCACGTCGGGCCGCACGTAGACGTCGTGCGCGGGCGAGGGCGGGGCCGCCGTCGATGCCGCCGTCGATGCTGCGGATGCCGTCGATGCAGCCGCCACCGACGCGGACGCAGGCAGCGAGACGACGGCCGCGGAGGTCGACGGATGCGAGGCCAGATGCGGCGAGAGGGCGGCGATGTGGCCGACGGGGAAGCCCAGCAGGACGTCGAGCTCGGAGAGGTTGAGGAAGGGGGCGGGCGAGGGCGAGGACGAGGGCGAGGACGAGGGCGGGGGCGGTGCCAGCGAGGCGGGCAGCCAGTACAGGGCGAGCGAGGCATCGGACGGCGTCGTCACAAAGACGAGCCTGTTGGCGACGGCGCTGCTGGGGGCGGCGTGCACCGAGTGAACGGCGTCGGCCATGTCGGTGTCGGTGTTGGCGTCTGCGTCTGCGTCTGCGTCTGCGTCCGAGTGTGCAGTAGACGGCCTTGGCGAGGAAGACGAGCGGCGCAGATGGCGGATGCCTTGGCGATGGGAGGCGTGCAGGCGGTGGTGGTGGTGGTTGGCGTGGGAGGTGCGATCTGGGCAAGGTGGAGACGGCAGGCGGGCGTGTCAGTGCAAGGGTGCGTGGCGTGGATGGCGCAGTGCAGTGCGGTGCACACGCTGACGGTGCACACTCCACGCCGGCTGTGGCGGGCTGCGTGGATGTGTGCACCAGTGCGTGCGTGCGTGTGCGTGCACCAGGCGGAGTGTGCACCAGGCGGCAAATGAGGAGGCGCCGCTGGCTGGCTGGCTTCGTTGCTGGCTTGAAGGCTGAAGGCTCCTGGAAGGCTGCTGGAAGGCTGCCTGTGCGTGCAGCCGTGCAGCCGTGCGGCCGTGCACCACACCTGGCCATCTAGTCGCCGCCACACACAGGCACTCATGCAGGCACTCGTGCAGCTCCAGCAGACACGCACCGTGCGTCGCCGGCAGCGTCCCCGAGAGAGAAAGCGCTCCGCCCGGCGCTCCACTCGGCTGGCTGACGGGCAGGCCGACGGGCAGGCCCTTGGCGTGCGTCTGCGTGGTCGGCGTGGGCGGCTGGGCCGACACCACGGACGCCAGAAACGACAGCGGCGACTGCGACGGATCGGCCATGTGCGTCGTTGTAGCTGGCTGGCTTCGTAGTCGGCTGGCTTCGTAGTCGGCTGGCTTTGTCGCTGGCTGGCTGGCCGTCGTCGTTGCTGACGAGGGCAAGTTGGCAACCAATCTTCCGCCCGTGCAACGCCTCCGCTTCAAAGTCGCCGATTTCACGTGTGCGTGTGTGTGCACAGCCACGCCGCTTTACGCCGCTTTACGCCGCCTGACGCCGCCACAATCTGACCGACCGACCGACCAAACGACCGTCAAACAACTGGCGTTTATTCCCACATGGCCCGACGCTCCCGCTCCGTCAGCGGCCAGACGTCGGACGGAACCACTTTGGAAACTTGGCCTTGCCGCCTCCTCCGGCCCCGCTGCCGCTCCCGCTCCCGCTGCCCTCGCCGTACAGCTCCGCGTCGTCCATCTGCGCATCCGCGCCGCCCGCCTGTCCGCCCAAAACAGCCGCATTGTGGCGCTGCCGCTGCCGCTCGCGCTCGAGCTCCATCGCAATCTGTGCGTCGCTCTCGCCCTCTCCACTCTCGCCCACTGTCGCTGCGGCTGCTGCCGCTGCTGCTGCCCTCGCTGACTCGGCCGCCGACCGTGCCTCGGCCGCCGCTGCCGCCTTGTCGCCATGGCCCGGCTGCCGAGCCACAACATCGTCGACATCCGACACCGGAAACGCTTCCGCAATCCCAAACGCCGCCGTGCCAAGAACAGGACCTTCGGGTGTCTCTACCCCCGGCTCGTCGGCCCAGCCAAAGTACACGAGCGACGCCGGGGCCAGCTGCGCCGCCCAGAACGTCTCGCTCGCCTTAAGGTTCCGGTGCGGCGGCGTCACGTACAGCACAAACGCCCGTCCTGGCTCGCGCAGATGCTTTTTGACGAGCGCGTACGCCTCGCTGACTGCATTCGCAGTCACAGATACCAACGCCCCCAACGCGTCAGTCTCCTCCCTCTGGCACCATCCAGCCAACACTTTGACAGACAGACTGCAGGCTCTTACGGGGTGCTCCAGACCAAAACGCCGCCTGAAGCGTCATGCGGTCCGGGAACCGCACACGCAGCAGCGTCTTTGGGTACTTTTGCCGCTTGGCCTCTTCTTCGCGCTCGCGCATCGACCGCGTCATCAGCGGTGCCTCGGACGCCTTGCGCGACTTGGACTGCTGCGCCGCCACAAGCGCCTTGACCTCGTGCGGCGTCAGCTGGAAGAACGAGTCCGGTAACTCGACTGCACCGTGCGGCATCGCATTGCTTGCTGCGTCAGTCCACACGCGTCTCATCCCAAGTGCACGTGGAGGCTCCATCGGGCAACTCACTCTTGCGTGTCGGCATGTCCGCTGGTGGCGGCAGAAAGATGCGCACATTGTGCTCGACAATCTGCTCAGTCTTGGCATCCGTCGCATTCACATCCATGGCCTCTGGGGTCGTCTGTGGTGCAATCGCGGCTGCTGCCGTTGGTGCTGTTGTTGGTGCTGCTGAGCGTGATGTTGCAGCAGTTGCAGGTGCAGTAGCTGCTTGAGGTGCCACGCCTGCTGCAGGTGTGGGGATCGGGGCAGGTGCAGGTGCAGGTGCAGGTGCAGGTGCAGGTGCAGACACAGGCTGAGCAGGCTGAACAGGCTCCACAGCGGGTGTCGGAGTGGGAACAGGAGAAGGTGCCGGCTTCGGTGCCGCCGCAGTAGGCGTGGCCACGGGCGTAGGCGTCGACGCGGGCGATGGACGCATCGGCTGCTCGACAGCCGCAGCAGGAGTCGCAACAGGGCGGGCAGGAGCAGCCGCCTGAATCTCGGCCATGAACGCATCAATGGGCTCGTTCATGTATCTGAACAGCAGCCGGATGACACCGCTGCCGCTCTCCAGCCCCGCATCGCCCAGCGTCATCGACTTGAGCTTCTCGATCGTCGAGTACTAGCAACACACCAGCAGCATCTGTCGTTAGCTCGATCGGTCGGTCGTGAACTGAATGCAGACTCGCAGTCTGGCAATGCACACCTCCTGGTTCATGAACACGCAGACGGGCATCATGTACACGGCCGGCTTGGTCGACACGATGCTCTTGAACGCCAGCATCGCTCCCTTGCCCGACACGGGCGGCACGCCTGTTCTGCGCGTGAGGTTCAGCGCAGCCGGCGCACTGCCGCCTGTCGTGGCCGTTGTGGACGGCGGAGCCACTTGCTCAAAGTGCTCGAGAATCTGCCACAGCGTCTTGGACGGCGAGAACCTGTCCGTGAGCCGGCCGCCGTCGTCCAGCTGCAAAGCCACATTGACAACCGCCGATACGGGCGGGCCGCCTGGTGTCCATGCGGGATGGTCAGCGACTGGACTGGCTGGCGGGACTGGCTGACCAGATGGCAAGCTGGCAAGCCAGGGTTGATCCAGTGCGAGGTACCTGCATCAGACGACCGCTTGCACAGCGTCAGCCGAGCGCCTTGCGCCAGGTTGGCAAAGCGCACCGACAGCGACAGGTCCAGGGTCTGTTTCTTGGACCTGTGCACACGGCACCACACGGCGCAACAAGCGTTAGCATCAATCTCCGTCCACCGATCCATCTGCCGGCCAAGACCAGGGTCCGCAGCCCACGAGGCCAAGCGACGCACTTGAGGATGTAGGCGTCGGGGTTGGGCAGCGAGAGCTTCTCGCACGTCTGCACCAGCACGGTCTTGAGCGACATGGCAGGCGTGGTCTTGATGGTCGCCTTCTTGAGCGGCGAGCCATCCAGCTCAACGATCACGTTCGAAGACATTCTGTTTGCGAGTTGACGGCCAAGGTCGCAACATGGCATCAGCGGCGCATGGCAGCGAGATGAGCGGTGTCCTCAAGGCGGACTGGGAGGCCCGCGACTTTATACACACGATATCGCGGGGCATTGTCGACCTGACCGAGTTCCTGCAGCGCTTTGGTGCGTCCGTGTGTCTGCCGTCTGCCGTCTATGCTCTCGTGCCGTGCCATGCTGACCGGCCGTGCCTGCCAACACAGAGGGACACGCTCGCGACAAGATGGCGTCTCTTGACACGAGGCTGGAGCGTATCGAGCGCAGCATGGCGACCTTTGAAGCCCGTGTACGTCTTCTATATCACTCTCTCTCGCACGCACTCACTCACACGCACTCACTCTCTCTCTCGTGTCTGGCATCTTGCCCACTCCCACTGCGCGTCTCAACAACCAGGTCGCGTCGTTTGACCCACCACAGACAGAGACGCAGACGCCAGACGCAAACAAAGGCACAGCCCACGAAATAGCCTCGCACACCGCACCACACATCCGTCTGCACTCCCAATGAACAGCTCGGTTTAGTCATTCGCCCAGCAGATCGCGGTAGTCAATGACCAGCTCAGCCGGCACCGAAGTCTCCATAATATACACTGCGTTCACTCTATCGTTGTCGATTGCGCGCCGCCTGCCCTCTTCCAGCGACTCGACTGTCCATGTGCATGTCCGTGTGCATGTCAGCGTGTGTGCACGTTGGGATCGCCGCATGCGAGGCTTACCAAGCCCCGTGGCCAGGTGGCGAGCGGCCAGCCGATCCGTTGCCACGTCCAGCGGGATGTCGAGGCTGACTGTCAGGTCCATGAGGGGCCGGATGAGGCACCACGGGTCATCGCGCAGATGCAGGTACAGACCCTCGAAGATGAGAACCTCATGGCTGCGACCACCGTCATTGTCGGCACCATTGGCATGAGACCAGTCAGCGATCAAGGGAAGGAGGTGCGTGAGAGAGAGAGGGTCAAGAGCCACCTGGGCTGACCTGGGTTTGACTTGGATGTCGTGGGGGATCGGGTCGCCGACGCTGTGGTCGAACGAGGGTGCCCAGACCGACGGGCCGCCCGGCTGCTGCGAGCGGATGGCGCGGACCACGCCGAGCAGAGCCGCGGGGTCAAAGGTGAAGGGAGCGCCGCGTCGGCGGTGGGCCGCGGCCGGATCTGGCATTGCGTCGAGGCTGCGGGGTCGGGCCGTGTAAGCAGCGACGGAGCATTGGCATGGGTATGGATATGGGCAAGCAAGGGCAAGGGGGCAAGGGGGTATGGGCATGGGGGTATGGATGGGCATGCAAGGCAGCGTACGCCGAGCGTGGCAGATGGAAGCCGTCCATGGGCACAACGACGGCGCTGTCTGGCGCGCGCGCACAGAGGGCGGCCAGCAGCCTGCGTGCCAGCGTGGTCTTGCCGGCCCCGGGCACGCCGACAAGTGACACGAGCAGCCGCGGGGGTGGGCGGTCTCTGACGTCGCCGAGGTCGCGCACGTCGCGCATGTCGCGCAGGCTGCGCAGGCGACTTTCAATGCCGCGCACTAGCGACTGCATGGGCGGCGGCGACCGAAATCTGTTTTGCTCAAAACGACAAACGGCCCCGTCCCTCGCCTGTTCCCGCCCACAGCGCCTACAGCGCCCACAACGACTGCAACGCTCGCAACGCCCGCAACGCCCCACAACGGCCACAACGTCGCTTGCCACGCCCACGCCCACGCCTGCGCCAGCACTAGCCGAGGCCAACGCTAGTGCTGCTGCTGCTGCAACTGCTGCGACTGCAACTGCCACAACGACTGCTGCGTCGGTCGCCGACACCCGGCCCACCATGACATTGACTCCTGCTGCAACGGCCGCTGCTGCTGCTGCTGCCGCTGCCTCGACGCCCACGCCCGCGCATACGCATACGCCCATGGCCACAGCCGCACCTGCCCGGCAGGTGTCTGCGAGCAGCGGCAAGCACAAGGCGGCGGCCAGCAAGACGGCAGCCCACGCCAAGACAAACGCCGGCAGCCAGAACGGCCGCAACAACAGCAACGGTAACACCAACGGCAGCGCCAACAGCAACACCAACGGCAGCAAGAGCTGGACCAAGGGCGAGCTCGAGGCGCTGGCGCAGTTCACGGTGCCGCCCGCCAACCCCAACCGCGTGCCGCCCGCCCGGTCGCTGGTGTTTGTCGACCCCGACGACGCCCACGCCCCGTACTGGTGGCCGGCCATGGTGCGTCTCTTGCTCTTGCCGTCTCGCCGCCTGTTTTGCTGCTGTTATGCTGACGACGACGACGACGACGACGACCACAACGGCGCAATGACCACACCCACGACGACGGCACCCGCAGGTCGTGCCGCCCCACGAGCTCGAGCTGTTCCGCCGCTCGGTCGAGTCGGACGTGGACCAGCCCGGCCCCGGCCAGTGTCTCGTGTGCTACTTTGAGGACGGCTCGTTGTGAGTGCCGTGGCCCCCTCGCCGCCCTGCTGCCTCTTGCTGCCTCTTGCTGCCTGCTGCTGCGGCGAGACACCCGTGTGAGACACCTGCTAACACACACACCACCACCGCCGCCGCTGCAGCTCCGTCGTGGCCGAGTCTGACACGCTGCCGCTGTGCCCCTTCCAGGCGCCCTACACCTCGTACGTGGCCGGCCCCAGCGCCGACGCCTTCCGCAAGGACAAGGCCGTCGTGCTGGCCACGCTGTACTGGGAGACCGGCTCGTTCCCGCCCTACTTCTCGTGGCTCAACACCGCCCCCCGCGAGAAGCGCACCCGCTCGCTCTCGCTCTGCCTCGCCGACCCCGAGCTGCTGCCGCTGGCCCCCTCGGCCCCCTCGGCCCCGTCGTCTGCATCCACCGCATCCACCACATCCACCACCACCGCATCCACAACCAACTCGGCAAAGGCCCGCAAATCAGCTCACAAGACCGGCTCGCCCACCGCATCCACCTCGCCGCCAACGAAAAAGGTGCGTGGTCTCTCTCGCCTTGGCCGCTCGCCTGGCCGCTGCCGGGCTGTATGCCTGGCTGTGTGCTGACTCTGCCCTGCCTTGCCTCCCACCCCGCAGATCAAACTCGAGTCTGGCCACTTGGCGGCATCCTCTCGCAGACTATCCTCGTCATCTGCACCTGCATCTGCATCAGCGTCAGCGTCGGCACCCGCCCCGGCCGCTTCCTCGATCCAGCAGCATATGCCGTCGCCGACCGACGTCGCAATGTCGGCACACTACAACAGCAACCACTCGCAGTCTCATCACCCTTACGCCTCGCCCTCCACATCCTCCTCCTCGTCCATATCCACATCCTCGTCCTCTGCTCGCTCGGCTGCCACCCTCAGTCCGCCGCCCGTGCCCGTCGTTGCTGCCCAGCAGCCTCACATTGATGCGCACACACACGCACAGCAACGGCATGCCGTCACCTCCGTGTCTGACTTGATCATGCGCACATCGCTGCCCTCGCCTGACAGATCCGTCACAGAGTGCGAGTCGGACTCGAGCTCGGTCACGTTCATGTCGAGCGCATCTGCGGCAGCCAATGCAACAACCGCATCTCTGCCGCGTCTTTTGTCTGCAAGGGCAGAAGAGACTCTTGCAAGCAGGCAGCAGGGCGACACTGCCAGCGGCAGCAACAGCAACACGCGCTGGGCCATGTCGGCCACCGTGTCCGTGTCGATCCGCTCGGCGTCTGGGCGGACACTGTGCCCGTCTCCGGCTGCATACACCATGTGCAAGAAACGTCGCTGGCTCGACCGTCATGCGCAGTCCACCAACGCGCTGCAGTCGCCGTCGCCATCAGAAACATCGCCGCAGTCGCCGCAGTCCTGATGCCGCCGCACGCTTTTCTGTCCATCCATCCATCCACCTGTCCGTCCGTCCGTCCGCCATCTCCGCTTCTCTGCGTGTACCAGTCCCCCTACCGCCGCCGTCGCTCTTGACGTTTTCGCCAGCATCTTTCGCCTTTTCATTGTTGCCGCATCTGCATTATTTCCCGCCCGCTTTCTCGCATGTCTCACGGATCGGCGTCGATGGTCCCAGGGAACCGAAACCCAACCAACCACACACACCAATTCTTCTGATTACCGTCACGGCCTGCGGTCCGATATCGTCTTCATCACACTTGTCTGCGGCCCCCCTTTTCGCCCATCCAACAGTCAATGTCCTGCGCGATTGCCGACCCCAGCTCTTCTTTTCTTCCACCCACACATTCTTCTTGCAATATATTCTGCCCATGAGACACGAATGCTCAATCGTTGAGGCGAGATGGACGACGGACAGATGCACTTGTGCCGCCTTGCAACACACGAATCGAGTTGTGAATGAAGCATGCATTGGGTGGCGCTGCACTATTGCTGTGCCTGGCATGCTGCATTCGGCAGTCTGGCATTCAATTACACGATTATGGATGATGCACATTGGCATTCAATAGATGATGCACATGGGCAGGATGCAGCACACCTGCCGCCTGCCCTGATGTGTGCTCAGAACACGAGGGCAGCCGTTCGCACAACGACTGCCTGCCTACATGCCTGCATGCCTGCCAAGAAAGTGTATAAAGGCAAGCATATGCCTCTGCCAAAAGACGACCCATCCCAGCATGCAAGGAGACAACGAGCAGCAGCAACCCCAGCAACCAGTGGTGGTGATCCCACTGGTGGACTTTGGCGATGCCAGAGTTCAAGGTGGGATGCACTGGTTGTTCATAGCCCAGGTCAGCATACTCATGATGCTGACCATACATGCTTGGCAACCAGCCCTTCGTGACCAGCGAGGGCTGGTTGCCATCCACAACAACGATGTTGTGGATACAGCCATGATCGCTCGAGAGGACAGGTGGCTCTCGTACATACGGGCTGCCCATGGTGGGTATTTTTGGAGATCACTTTTGGTTATATAGCAGAGTGCATTTTGACCCTAAATATTTTTGATTTTTTTGCTCAGAATCAGGACTTGTGACGAACAACGAGATGACTCAGTCGTTGATGCGTTCGAAGCGCATCGAGACGCAGTATGGTATGCATCATTGTGCCATGCACCTCATGGGTATTGTCGACTGTCTTGGGCTGACACTACCTTGCGTCTGCTCTTCAAGCGGTTGCCAATGGTGTCATTGCCGACGTCGGCCAGGTTGCTGAGGCGATCCGCAACGTTCAGCTTCAACTTCAGCAGTTCCAGGAGGAGCAGCAGCAGTTCCAGGAGCAGTTCCAGGAGCAGATGCTGCAGCAGTTTCAGCAGCTGCAGTTTCAGCAACAACAGCAGAACCTCTTCACTCACACATGGAATACGAGGGCGTGGAATGCAAGGCGGCGGCGCTTCAATTGGAGTATGGATAACGACATGCCACTCCTGCCACTTGCCAAGGAGGAGTGGGGCGACGACGACTTTCCGATCCTCACAATGCAAGGCTGGGTGCCAGCCAATGAGCCCCAGGCGGCAGTTGGCATGATGCCACCGCAGGGGCTCTTTCCAAGGACGAAGACCCAGATTTTCGGCATGACCAGGTTTCATTGCCTTCAACTCGCCCACTGGTACCGAACCGACTTCGACATCCCCCAAGTCAACTGGCACAACACTAGCGCCTCCGATCTGCGAAGCGCTCTTCAGTCCTGGATCTCATCCTGAATGAATATGACTTTTACTTCTGCTATTCATTGACTTGCATTGGTGGGTCTGGTTGGTCGATCTTGCGAGTTGTGGGCTGATTGGCACACCAGCAGGCCCAAAGGATTCTTTCCTAACATGGATGATCAGCATGTCGTGCATCCAATGTACGATGTCGTGCATTCCATCATCCCAGCTGACTCGTCGGCATGCCAGCGAGTGCAATGAAGAGAAGCATAGACGATCGTGAGACATGTCAATGGACTGATTGACAGGACGAGCTTCTCCATAGCCCGCAGGCGACTGAGATCAACAGCATCCACTGCCAGAAAGGAAAAGACATGCTTCTTCATTGCATGCCCTCTGCCATGATCACACAGAGTCAAAGTATCGCTGAAGACGCTCCTTTTGCAAGTCGTTCATGCCAATCTGCATGCCATGGTCGCTATGATGGTCATCAAAGTCGCAGTACTCCTCGTCTGGATAGCCTGCGCCAGCCATTTTCCAGATGAGGCACGCCGCCTTGTGGAACTCCAGAGCTGTTCTGTTGGGCCGAGATGCTGGATCGTCCGTCAGGAACCGGATGTGTGGCACTTGATCGTGTTCAGGTTGAGTCCTGTGATCTGCAACCTCCCAATCATCTTGCACGGATCTGCGGAAGGCCAAGAGTGGACGCATTGGGTCCGTCCGCAATCTGCGCTGCTGCTCATGAGACGTGACTGCAAATGCGACGACCAGGTCGCCGCCCACCTCATCAACATACACTCTAAACCTGCCAAAGTCACCACGACAGTTGAGGCAAAGCAGCAGGCCGTTCTGCACTTGGTGCATCCAGCGCAGCCCTGCTCGTGTTAATGCTGCATCAATGCCGTGCGCACTCTGCTGCGTGATGATGTGGCTGGCTGCACAGGGTGAATGCCGCCAGCAGAACAGACACCCGCCATCGCGAGCCTGCAGCAACTTCTTGAGCTTGTAGTGCGTCGGCTCCGCGCTGTTCCCATCCAAGCTTTCAGCCGATCCGCTTTGCGAGACTGCTAACGGCGTCCTGCACTCGCTGCCGTAGTTGTAGGCCAGATGGAACGGCCGAATGTAGTAGTCGAACATGCGGCTGATGAACGCCTGCTCGTTCTGGTGGAAGGTCTCGTCATGCTGCAGCAGACCGCGAAGCTCGCTCTTGTGGGCGTCTTCACCATACAGCAGAATGCCGCACAAGAAGCCGAGCTTGTTGACCTTGCTCTCAGGCTTGGTCGCCCACTCACTGAACGGCAGAGGCGATGGGATGGCGTCTGGGTCGGTGATGCCATAGAGTGCCACAAGCCGAGCTTTGATGCTGGCAAGGTCTTGTGGTGTGGCGTCCACTTGCATGGCTGTCAAAGGTGGATGCGAGTGAGCATGCAGGCGCATGGACAGCAGAGCAATGCAGGTGGTGGCGAGAAGCAGTGCAAGCAGTTCCCACCTGTGTGCCAGACGGTCCAGCATGCTGCGAGTCGCTCATTGTTGTGGCGAGCGAGACAAAGTGGCTGGCCAAGACTCTTTGGCAGACGGTCGCTGATTGGATGGCCTGAGAATCATGCGCTGATTGGCTGTCTTGAGAGTCGCGCGCTGATTGGTCAATCTAGAGAACCCTTGTGCGATGCGAGCACAGCAGCAACGCGCCATGTGGCTCGACCATCCACATGATTTAGTTCGTGTCGATCTCGAAACCTGCATAATGGGAAAGACTCGTGACCAAAGATATGCGGCTGCTACTGCTGCTGTTGCTGCTACCAAGGCTGCTGGTGGCTGGGTAGAAACAGCTGTTCGGCGAGAGCCTGCTGTCCACCAAGCTGCAGCAGCTCCTGGCCACCACCAAACCGCTGTGAGTGCTGCTCCAGGTCAGCATGCTGCTGTTGACTTGAATGCCAGCAAGCCTGACACTTTCGCAAACGCAACTCCAAAGGCGGCCACTACATCTGTTGACACAACCACCGACGGCGCTTGGTCGGTAAACGGAGCAAAAGCCCTGCTTGAGATAAGACGGCAGTCGACAGCCATCAAGTGGCATGGTGGTGCCATTGACGGCATCCCTGCCAACAGCTGGCATGCTGTCGTCGACTTCCTTGGCTCCATCCACCACAAGTTGTTTGAAAAGGAATGCTATAACATCAGGCCGGATCTCTGGTACAAGCCAGTCAGGGAGATTGCCATAGAGCTGCTCGGCTCGCTCGCCAGATTCCAAGACGTTGTTCTGGTTGTTGATGGAGACACATCGGATGCCAAGCAGGACAAGGTCAGGTTCATGTCAAGAAAGGCCATTTCTGCTTATGAGCCAATGAGAGGGCTCATGGATGAGTTCAGGGCGTTGGTGTAAGTGCTGTCTGTGCATGGCACGGGCCAGTGTTTACTTCTAACATTGTCCTGTCCATCTGAAGAACACAATACCCGGAAGGCCAGCAAAGCCGCTCGGTCAAGAAGCGGGCCGAAAAACTGGAAGCGAAAATGACCACTGTCCGCCGTAAACACTTTTTCCTCGCACCTCGGCACAAGCGTCTCGTCTATCTCATACTGGTCCAGTTTTTGGTCCAAGCCAAGCACGACTTTCTCGAGAGTCTTGCGAGCAAGGTGCATCTTATTGCACCCGATTCCGAGCTTGCTTCCAAGATCCAACAGCAGATCGGTATTCTCAAGGATCTCGTACGCGAGGCTGTAGAATCTGTCAAGAACTTTGATCCATGGCGGTCCTCAGAGTCCCGCGATCCTCAGCAGGTGGATGATCAGGGTGTTCCCCGCCAAGTCACCAACGGTGGCCAGCCCATTCAAGGTCGTGCCAAGCGCGCGTTTGATGATGCAGTCTCGCTCATCAAAGAGCATGCCTCCCAGGCCGCTTCAGGCGATTCGCAGCTCACTGATCTCGTCTCGGCAAGTCGGCTCCCTGTTAGAGTGCGAGCATGTGTCGTACAGGCCGAGTTCGATGCCAGCGTGCCCGTTGCAAGAGCAGCAAGCGCAATGAATACGATCGCCGTATCTGCAAATGCAGCCGTTCCCTTTACACCAGGCTGCAAGTACACACTTCGTCTTGGTAACCACAGCGACGATCTGATCAGCCAGGCCAAGATCGTGGAGGCAGCAGGCTTCAAGAGAGAGCTCGACCTCGCTGTCTTTGCCAGTGTGAGTGGGTGCGATTACGCAAACCCCATGTTTGAGTTCCAGACCGCATGGGACTTGGTCGTGTACTTGTCGAGACGCCTTCCAATCGACTTGGAGGACCGCGCACGGCATTTGCTCGATCTCTACACAAAGGTGGTGGACAAAGCGGTCAGCGAAACCATTGACATGACAAACGACAGCATTGCCCAGTCGTCATCAGCTCGAGCCAAGGCAAAGTTGAACAAGACTTTGGAGCACTGGAGACAGTACAGAGCAAGACCGCACGATAGCAAGTCTGCTTGTGATGTGTTTATGCATGGCATCGAGTCGAATGGCAAGCCGTCAGCGTTGCTGTCTGATCTGCTGGAGAAGGAGGGCATCACGCCTTGGTTTGGCATTGCACCTGTCCAGGTATTCATTGCTCTTCATGTGATGCTGGTGCACCGTCTGTGTGCTGACAACCGTTTCACAACCCATTTCAACAGAACGACGCCGTCCAGCCATAGTCTGTCCTTGTTGGTTGGTGACGCACAAAGCCCAGAAAGAGGGTTCCAGGACGAGCGGTAGCAAGATCCCAATCGTCATTCAATGAATGGCGGCAGTTCCACAAACGAGCACGCTTTATACTGCCTCAATGGCCGTTGCTGTTGTGAGGGAGGCACCGCCAGCATCAGCAGCAACAGTACTAGGCTGATCACTCCACAGATCCGCCTCGCCAGTGTTCCAGAAGCGTACTGAGAGGGGGATCATGCTGCTGCTGCTGCTGTTGTTGTTGTGGCGGCTGGGCCATGCGGGGTCGCCGCGACTCTCGCCTCGCCTGAATGTCGCGTCTCGCTGGTCGCCCGTCGGCGGGCTTGTGGGCATCGGCAGGTTGTCCAGCCGTCCATCCGACAGTGCGAGCCGCTGCGATGGCCGGAAGTGGCCGCGTCTGCGCGACCCATACACAGACGTCTCGCTCGGCAACCACGTCGAGATGCGCGAGCCGTCGCATGCATTCTCGGTCGCGTCAACATAGAGATGCGCCGTGCCGAGCCGTGTTGGTGGCTGTGTCTCGGCAGCCACGGCTGCACCTCCTATTGCAGCAGCCGTTGCAGTGGTGCACGGTCGCGTCACGGTGGGCATACATCCGCTTGGACTGTACTGGCCGTCAGCACCGTCAAGGCCATCAACACCGTCAAGACCGCCCCACATATCCGCGCTCGTTGCCGTGACAGTGGATGCTCGCACATACTTGCTTGGTATGACTGTCCGTCCAAACTCGGCGACTGACGATATTGTCAAATGAGACCACGGCACAGTGGCTTTGGTGTACACGCGCTCTCCGCTCGCCCCCCGCCTTGTGGCCGCCAACGGCCGCGGTGACAGCGCCACGGGGTCCGTGCTTTCGTAGGCGGCAGATGATCGGCCATACTTGCAACCGACCCAAGACGCGATGACGAGTCAAAGGCAGCGAGCGCCATGGACGAGTCGAGGTAGCGTGCAAGCTGCGGTGCAGACGGCGTGAGCGGTGTGCGGCCACTGCGCGGGGTCTCGGGCACGTGGATCGCCGGCAGCCGCGGTGCTGGCGTGGTGCTGAGCGGTGTGGCGGGGTTGGACGCGAGGTGGCGGCGTGGCCCGCCCGCAGTGCCCGGCGCGTCTGGGACACGGTCGCTGCTGTTGACTGCAATGGCGTTTGCGTCAATGTCGACATTGATCGCGAGCGGTACAAGCGGCAGCGCCAGCCCCGTTGCCATGCTTCCTTTGGCACGTCGCGACAAGAGGCTTTGCTTGCCGCTCGTCGCCGGCATAGTGACGGACGGCGGGCGGCTCGTTTTCCATCCCCTGCCTCGCGTCTCCGCCATGCTGTCAGTCGACTCTTGCGATCCACGCCGGCTCCGTCGCCCGCCGTGCACGCTCGTGGGTTCGTCGTCCGTGGTATCCGACGCAGCGCTGGTGGACAGCCGCCGGATGTATGTTCCGCGTCTGCTGCCTGCGCCTTTATACAGACTCCCGCGTCGGCCGGATGCCAAGCTCGCCATGCTCAGCGTCTGGATCTGTGCCTCGACCCGCTGCATCTCCTCGATCCTCTCGTGGTCCACGTCGTCAAGCACGGGGCTCAGTCCACCTGCCACCATGTCGCCTGCTGGTGCTGGTGCTGGTGCTGGCGTCGGTACAGGGAACAACGCTGTGCTGTTACGCGGCCCACTGACGCTTGGACGACCGATCGCCATCTGGCCGTTGGGTCCGGGCGAGAGCAGCCCGCCTCCTGGTGACGGCGGCATAAGGCTCCCACCACTTGGCACCGAGATCGAGATGGACAGGCCGAGTCCAGATGCTGACAGCGGCTCTGGAGCCGCAGCTGGCGCAACACTTGACAGCCGTCGCGAGTGCGCGTCGGAAGGGCTTACGGCCAGCGCAGTGTGCACCAACGGAACCTCGGACTTTACAGACTTTTCGCGTCGTAGGAGCTGGTCTGGCGCATCGGCATTGAACACGCTCGCCATCCGCGCACGGAACATGGGCATCGCCGATTGAGTCCCAGGTGCACCTGGTGGGCTGGGGCCGTTTCCTCCCGGCTGCACGACCGCCAACGATCCTGGTCCACCCGGCGACAGCGCTGTCATTCCAGCGTTGATGGACGGCCGCCGTGATCGGTCAGCAGCGCCACCTGGCGACCGCGGTGTCAACCCGCCACTTGTCCCGCCGCCACTGGCACTATTGCCACCGCCGCTGCTATCGACAAAGCTGTTGGCGCGCGATCGCGAGCCGGTCATGCCAGTTGACCGACTGCCACCAGCGCCGCCATCCACGGCATCCGCAACAACGACAGGCACCGCGCCGCCAACCTCGCCGTCTCCTGCTCCTCCGCCGCTGCCACCAACGCCGCCGCCGCTCCACAGCGGGTCGTCCTCGGTGCGTCCATGGAGGAACCCGGCCTCCCATCCACGCGAAATGGCCGACACCGCGCCATGCGCATTGGGAACGCCTGCGGCCATGCTGCGTATGCGGTCGCGGTTCTTGGCCACCGCGTCCAGCATCTTGGTCTTGAGCTTGAGCCGCGCATGTGTCTTGGTTTTCACCTGGTCATACGTCGTCGGCTGTGGCGGCCCCGCATGTCATCCCCTCGTATCAGTCTGCGTATGCGTACACGCGCATGCGAGAAGAGCCCACAACTCCACAACCATACACGACATGCGGGGACTCACAATGTTGTGACGACTCGGCTCGGGCGAGTAGGATTTGGAGTACTTGCTCTTGAACGCCTGGAACTCGCGCTCGTTGGCAAATGTCCGCTCCTTCTTCACAGTCGTTGGCAGCCGAATCGGCTCCGCCACAGACCATCTTGGCACCGTGTCTTCTGTCGCTTCTAAACGCGTGTCACGGGCGGATCTGTTAGACTGTTGGTTGGTGTTGAGCGACATGACGTGAGGTGGACACACACGCACACACCTTCGCTGAGCGGCGCCATGAACGACTTGGATACCAGCGGCGTGGGCGACGCCATGGACTTTAGTCGTGACCGCCGCCGACGCGGTGGCGGTTTAGTATCGTACTGTACACGCAGCTCGTGCACGTCGTTGGCTTGAGCTCTATACACTCGGCTCTTGAACAGTTGTTTCCCTTTGCGCTTCTTGGGCGGCTCTGCCTGTACATGTCCTGTTGTTCATTCGGTCGTGTCAGCCGAGGAACGCGCGCAATGTGAGGCAAGACGAGCGAATGTGGATGGGCGTACCTGGAGGCAGCATGATGGTCAACGATGGCTGCTTGTCCGTGTGCGCTACACCGCTCGACTCGTCCAGGAACACTTTTTCTTCGGGATCGTCAATCAGCAGCTCCATGCTTGATTTGACGGTCCCTCCGCCGCCGCCACCACCACCACCACCACCACCACCACCTATGGTGTTCAGCTGCACGTGGCTTAAGCTTGTCGACAGCTGTCCCGTTGACTCGTGCAGATCACCGCCGCCCAAACCTAAGCGACCCGACATTGGCATCACGGCAGAAGGTCGCCGGCCACCGTGTGCACGGCCGGGCACCAGCCCGCCACCGCCACCACCAACACTGCGAATACTCGGCCGACTCTGCATTAGCGTCTTTGAGCTCATGGATACACCCATATCCACAGATACGCGACCGTGCCCAACACTCTGGCCGCCGCCCAGCACGCTCCCCGATGCCGCCAACTGATCGCTGCTGGCCGACATGGACTGGCCAAACGGCTGGAACAGCGGCTGCATTGCAGCTGCCGTCTGCTGCTGTTGTTGTTGTTGCGTCGGCGCGTGCTTCTTGGGCCGGTGGATCTTTTCCAGCCGCCTGCGTCTCTGCATAACCGAATGTCAGCCCACATCATCACGATCATCGCAACCATCGCGAACAGCAACCCCAGTCAGTCAGTCAGTCAGTCAGTCAGTCACGCCGCACCTCATCAAGAAACTGTTTCCGTGCTTCGAGAACCCGCCGGTCGCTCGCCTCGCGCCGACGCTCCAGCATCGCATAGCGGTTCTCGATGAGTGCATGCTGCTTGTAAATGACCTGCTCCATGATCTCGCGTTTGGCTTGGCGGTCTTCTTGGTCGCACTGGTCGATGTACTCAAACAGCCGCCGCGCGCGTTGCTCCTTCTTGGCGTTTTCTTCTTTGGTGAGCTGGCGCTGGAGTCGCTGTTGCTGTTTGGCGTCGAGTGGGGGTCGCGAGGGCGGGCGATCGTCGCCGCCGCCACTGTTGCTGCCGGGGAAGGGGATGCCGCCGTGGATCTGATGGGACATGCGCCGGCTGTGGAGGATGCTTGGGCGGCGGTGCGCACCTGTTTCGCCTGCCTGACTGCCCGGCTGTGTGGCGGTGTGGCCATTGGCAAGCGCGGTTGTGGACTGGACGACGTGCACCTGCGCCAGACTCCCGCGCTTGCTGGATGGCATGTCTGGGCTGTTGATCCCGTCTCTGCTGGCCGAGACGGCGACGCTCGGGCGGCGGCTTGGGTTCTCGCTGCTTGCCACGGACAGCATGCTGCCCTGACTGCCAGCGATCATGGCGCCGGCCACCGTGCCGCCCATTCCCGACGCGCGGCGAGCAGGGATGAGTGGCAACTGTCCCAGCCCTTGCATCGCTCCAAGTGGCTGCACCGTACCACCGCCACCGTTACTGCTACCCACCAACTGCGAATGCACTGCAATGCTATGCCGGCGACGCGACGCGTTGAGTGACGCTCCAAGCCCGCCGTCGCCTGATGCGATCGTCGCCAATGACCCAACGGAGGCATCGGCCGACAGCCGGTGTGCCGAATGTCCAGTCGACGATCCCAGCGAATCAACAGGCGAGTTTCCGCCCTGTCCGCCCGCCATCCCCGACGGCGACGGCGACAGGAACCCGCCACCGCCAGCCAGCGACGCCCCGCCGGCCACCGAGCCCGACAGCGAGCTGAGCCTCGTGTTCCGTCGCGACGAGAGCAATGAAGCCATGTTCGCAAGCTCGTTCTGCAGATCCGCGATCGAGTCTGCATCCGACAACTCGCCGTTGAGCTCCTCTTCGTCGTCGTGTCCTCGTTGATCGGTGCCTCCGCCAGCACTCCCTGCCACTGGTGCTGTAACCCGTCGCGGTCCTGTAACCGTCACACTCGACCGCGCCGACAGCGGCATAAATGCAGCAGTTTGGATTCCGACACCATCACCACCACCGCCGCCACCACCGCCATTCGCTCCCTGACCATGAGACGGAGCCGAGATATTTGCAGACGTAGCGGCAAGCCCGCTAGGCACATGGAACGAATGCCGCGGCGACGGATGACTGCCAGAGTAGTCGATGACGGCAGCAGCAGCAGCAGCAGCAGCAGTGGCAGTGGCAGTCGAGGCTGGGCCGCTTCCGTGAGCGAGTGTCCCAGAGAGCCCAAAATCGAAATACGAAGGCTGGCCGGGCAGCGACGAGATGGGCGGCGCGGAGAGGGGTCCTGCATGAGCAGCGGATTGCAGCGCGCCAGAGATGGACGCGCGGCGGGTGCTTGCGCTGCCAGCTGGACGGAGCCGCAGGCCACCTGGTGCTGGCGCTGCTGGCGATGTGGGTTGGCGCGGCGCGGATGCAGGTGTAGGCGTTTCAGCGGATTGAGATGGCACCGTCTCGTGTGTCATGGATCGCGACGCGTTTTGTGAGGATTGATGGAAGACTGGCAGCAGAGTCGTGTTTTTGTCCGCAGCCGCTGTGCGTCTGTGGGGCGTCTGCGGCTGCTGCTCTGAAGCTGCCGGAGCGCTTGCGGATGGCTGGGCCGAATCGGTTTCGCCCATACTGCCACTCGCGACGCTGGCCAAGCTGCCGTTTGTCGATGTCGGCGACGCCGTGTGCTGCGTCGTCATGGACCATTCTAGAAACGATGGCTGAGGCTCGAGCTGGCTGTCAGAGAGCGAATGTCGCCCAGATGCTTTGATGGCGACCGCGATTGCGCTGGACGACGGGGGCTACGGAATGCGACGGGGCGTGCGATTCCGTGTCACAGGTGGGTTAGTGGACACGCAGACGGCATACCATGCGGTGCGGGTGGTGGGCCAGTGCGTACGGGGATGTCCTGTGGTGCCGAGGCTGGCTGCGCGCCACTTGAACTGGCACCGGGGCCCGTGCCCATGCCCGAGCGAGAGCCCGAGCCCGAGCCAGACGCCGGCCAGCTGCCCGTCCGGGTCTCCATTGCCCAATTAGCGTTCCCGCAATCAGCGACTGTCGAGTTGGATCTGAGGGGAACAATCCAAGGGAACAGCCGCGCACGTGACGTATCGTGACGCGTCGACTGGAGCGACCGTCGCGCAGGAAACGCTGCGACCCCGCGGGCATGCCAGCGATGCGATGTGATTCACAGCGATGCCTGCGCGCACTTGCCCGATCCTCCGCACGCCCACTCTGCCCACTCTGCCCACTCTGCCCTCCCTGCCCAATCGCTCCTCCCCATGAAGGCCCTCTCGCTCCTCGCCGTCCTTGCCTGCGGCCCGGCCCTCGTCGCCGCCGCCGCCGTGCCCAGACCGCCGGCCGCTGCCCCCGCCAAGTCGGTGCATCTCTTCCACCGCCACTCGCATGCCGCCGAGCTCCACCGCTCCGTGGAAGCCGCCGCGGATGCGTCGACCGTCCTTGTCGACGAGCAGCTCGACGGCGGCGCTGCCTCGGCGTCGGCCGGCGCCCTCTTTGTCCTGCCGCACTCGTCGATGCCTGCGTTCGACGTCGTCCCGCCCACCGTCCGCCCCAAGCCCGGCTTCTTTGCGTCGACCCACGCGGCCGCAGCCCCCGGCGTGCTGCCAGACACGAAGAACCTTCTCGAACTTGTGGCATCGCACTCGACGCTGTCGACACTTGCCAAGCTCGTCAACGAGCGCGATGCGTTTGTCGCCGCCCTGTCGGACCCCAATGCGGATCTGACCGTCTTTGCGCCGTCGGACGAGGCTTTTGATCGGCTGCACAACACGCCGCCGTCCGAGGCCGTCACGGAGATTCTGCTCTACCACATCGTCAACCCTGCCGTGCCTGCCGCCAAGCTGGTCGACGGCGCGCTGCTCACGACTGCCTACAGCCCCGAGAGTCTTGGCGGCCGCCCGCAGAAGATCCGTGTGATCACCCGCGACGGTAGGTTTCTCCGCTGTCTGCCAATGCATGTCGGACTTGAACTACGCACACACGCGTGTATGCGTGGTTGGATAGAGGGGCGGCTGACATGCAGGTGTGTGGCTGGACACACAAGGCATCATCCGACTCAACTGGCACTCGAACGTCGAGGAGACGGACCTTGTCGCCAAGAACGGCGTCGTGCACGTGATTGACCGTCTGCTGTTCCCGCCGCCCAACGCGTTCTGGGTGGTTGCGCACCTGCCGCTCGAGTTTGCCGCACTCACGCTCGCGCTCAAGCGGGCCGAGCTCTCGGATGCCGTCAAGACGACGCCTGCCATTACCGTGTTTGCCCCGACGAACAAGGCGTTTGCCAAGCTCGGACTGCGCCGGCTTGCGTACCTGTTCAGCGAGGCCGGCCGCGAGAAGCTTGTGCAGATCCTCGAGTACCACGTCTCGCCGGCCCTGGTGTACTCGCCGGACATTATCGAGTCGCCCACGGGCAACACGACGCTGCCGACGCTGCTCAAGGGCAAGGTGCTCGAGGTTGCCGTCAAGACGGACGACGACGATCACGGAGAGACCAACGTTGTTGAGATCAATGGCGAGTCGCATGTGATTGAGGCGGACGGCATTGCCGGCAATGGCGTGCTGCACGCGATCGACACTGTGCTGCTGCCCTTTGAGTGGAGCGTTCTGGACACTGCCGCCAACGCGTGGTTTGGTGCTCAGGTTGACGGCTTCATGGACGCGGAGACGGCTGGCGTGCTTGGCAAGGTGTTTGCTGGGCAGCACTGATCTCGCCGTTCGCATGGTCTCACTCGCTCTCGGTCGCTGCTATCCTTCTTTATCCCGTCCTGCATTGCGACGTTGCTCTCCACGTTTTCTGTGTGCTGGTATGCCCTGCCGTATCGTTTCCTTACCACCATCAATATCCACCCGTTTGTGATTCCCCCTCTTTCCCCAACATCCTTCCGCTCCCGTTCCATTACACTCTGGCTGCCAGGCACAACAGAATGAATCGAATTGCTGTCTGTTGGGATGGACAATATATACTGGAAAGAGGAGGTGGGAGGCAGAGATCACTTGCGGCGTTTCTTTGCAGCCGACGCTGGTGTGGGGGCGGGATGCACGCGCGCTGATCGCCGCACACCGGGCTCGGGTGTACCGCCTTTGCCGTCCTGCCCGAGCCCCGACCCCGATACCGATGCTGATCCATGCGCAGACGTTGGCGTTGATACTGTCGCTCCACTGCCGCCAGGACCACCAGGAGTGCTAGCAGCCGTCGGTTCCAGCGGCTTCTTCCGCGGCCGACCGAGCTTCTTTGGCGCCGGCGTCACAGCCACCACGGCAATGCTGCTGCTACTGCTGCTGTTGCTGTTGCCGCCACCGCCACCGCCACCGCCGCGAGAGGAGTCGTGGAACGCTGCGTCGTCTGGCGGCTCAGGCGATGTGTGGTACACGCTGCTGCTCAGCGCAGGCGAGCCGAGTCTCTCTTTTGCCGGTCGCGGCGTCGCGTCGCGGTCGACCACTGCACGCGGCTGTCCGTCCTGAAGGTGCTGCTGTTGCTGGTGCTGTTGCTGGCTGTGGCTGTGGCTGAGGCTGTGGTTGAGGAGAATGCCATCGATCCTCGCCCCGCCAAGCGGCTCGCTCTTTGCCGACACGCTGCTCTCGGACCCAGCCGGCTTTTGCAGCACGTCCGGAAGCGACGCCACCGACTCGGTGTCTGCCTTGCGCTGCTCCTCGATCAGCTCGTCAAAGTCCTCGGGCAGCTCAAAGTCGACCGTGCCTGTGAACGGGTAGATGCCACGCAGCCGAGAGTCGTGTTGCACGTCGTCGTCGCTCTCGTCTGCCTGTGGGCGGTGCAGCCGTGTTAGCGCGGCGTGGCAGACGACGAGTGGCAGCGAGGGCACGCACCAGCGCGTCCAGGTTCTCGAGGTTGTAGTACTTGCGCAGTTGAAGCCACAGCTCGGCGATGGAGATGTCGGTGCCCATGTTCTTGTTGATGAAGCGCTGCACGTTGAGGATGCGGAAGTACTTGTGGACGCCTGGCGGTGGGACGGCGTGTGAGACAGCCCGTGAGACAGCGAGTGAGGCAGCGAGTGAGGCAGCGAGTGAGGCAGCGAGTGAGGCAGCAGGCACGCACGCACGCACCAATGGGCCTGTACTTGGCGACGCCCTGGAACAGCGTCACTTCCATCTCGGGCGTCCACACGGTCGTCTGCTGCTGGCCGTGGCCGTGACCGTGGTCGCTGCCAGGGTCGTCGTGCGCCGTTGCTGTTGTCGGCGTCTGCGCCAAGTCGTGCGCCACGTCGTGAGCGACTCCCTGCGAGCGCAGCGGCGACAGCGGCGACAGCGGCAGGTCGGCCTCGCTGCTGCCCGCGTCGTCCATTGTGCCGCGAGATCGCACGCAAACGCACAAACACCAACAACAAGCACCTCATGCTGCGTGCCTTGCAAGCCGCTCGGGCCTCGCGGGCTCAGGCCTCCGGCCTCATGGGCCGTCGGCGCTCTGCTAGCACGCCCGGCGCCGTCCTTCTCGAGCACCTCGTCTGCAGCACAGCCGCAGCAGACGCCGATCCTGCCGCTCTCGCACGCCGTTGTGCACGACGCCCACCCGTCGGCCGCAGCTGCCTCGAGCCGCCTGGCGCCGCTGGTGCTGCTGCCGGGCCTGTTTGGCTCCAAGCAGAACTGGCGCTCGCTGTCAAAGGCCCTCTCGCACAGGCTCGGCACCACCGTCGCGGCCCTCGACCTGCGCAACCACGGCGAGTCGCCCCACCACCCCGTCCACACCTACAGCGCCATGGCCGCCGACGTGGCCGCCTTTGTCGCCTCGCAGGGCTGGCCAAAGGCGAACATCATGGGCCATTCCATGTGAGCCTGCCTGCCTATCCTGCCTGCCTATCCTGCCGACTCTGCCTATCCTGCCGACTCTGCCGACTCTTGCCCTCTTCGGCGTGTGCACGCTGCTGACGATCGCGCTGGACAGGGGCGGCAAGGTGGCCATGCATCTGGCGCTCTCGCCTGGAAACGAGTGGATCGACAACCTGATCGTCGTGGACATGGCTCCCGTCGCACAGACCGCCACACACACGGACGTGTTCAAGGAGTACATTCTGGCCATGCAGCGCGTCGATGCGGCCGGCGTCAAGTCGTCCACACAGGCCGACGCTATCCTGAAGCAGTCGATCCCCGTAAGGCGGCTCTGCACGCCACGCTCTTGCCCCGTGCAGCCTTGCTGACGCGTGCAACGCCGTGTGTCCAGGAACTGTCGGTGCGCCAGTTCATTCTGACCAACCTCAAGATCCAGCCGGACGGCACATACAAGTTCCGCGTCAACCTGGAGGCACTTGCGCGTGGCTTACGCGGCCTGTGGACCTTTGACTTTGACCCGTCCGTCAACACGTTTGACCGGCCCACACTGTTTATTGCTGGCGGCAACTCAAAGTACGTCGAGCCGCACATGCACCCCACGATCCGCAGCTACTTTCCTCAAGTGCGCATCGATACCATTGAGGGCGCCGGCCACTGGTAAGCCTTGCTGCTCGACGCGACTGCTGGCGGCCCTGCTCGTACTGACAGCCATTGGGCTGGTGCCAGGGTGCATGCCGAGAAGCCCGACGCGTTCTTGGACTCGACCGTGCGGTTCTTCCTGGGCGAAGCTGCCGTCCACCCCCACCACCACCACCATAAATGAAAGAATGAAATGGCATGATAGAGACAGCTAGAGGACGAGCACGTGGCTGGCTGTCGTGCATCTGGCACAGAGTATGGCTGGATCTGGACAACGCTCGCCCTTGGTGCAACGGCGTCGCTGCCCTGCCCCAAATTTGTCAATCGCAGCCATGTCCGCCAATCGGCCTGGCTGGAGCAGCGCTGGCACTGGCCACAGGCTGGGCGTGGGGTCAGGCTATGGAAGGTGTGCTCCTGCCCTGCTGCTTGCACGGCGCCTGTTGCCGCCGGCTTACATGGCTGCAACCGAGACAGAGACCGGGACCGAGACGCATCCTCGGCAGCAGCATCAGCAGCAGCAGCGGGCGGCAACAGCGACAGGCCAAAGGGGAACGCCATTCAGGTCCCAACCAACAGGCCGACGACGGTGAGCAAGCTGCGCTGGCTCTGCTGCACGGCCTAGGCTGGTGTGGGCTGACAAGCATCTGCATCTGCATCTGCTTTGCTACTCGTTGCTCTGCGCTGCTGTGCTGCCCCAGTACCCAACTGCACCGCACCGCAAGACATTGGGGTCTCCGTACCACGTTGGTGAGGCATGCACGAGCCGTGCTGGACAGACGGCCATGAACGAGCCGCACAGCGCACATGCACTGAGCGATCTGTGCTGTACTGCCACAGGCCCAAGCAAGAGCCACTCGCCATTCA
>JAHLKH010000139.1:0-73842 GCA_025526915.1 Entophlyctis helioformis | reverse complement strand
GCCATGGGTCCGGACCGGCTTGTCCCTGTCGAGGTCGGCTCGCGGTACACGGACGACGCATGGTCGCAGCGGCTCGTCACGGTGCGAGAGTTTGTCAGTCATCTTGGTGGTGTGCCGGCTGCTGATGGTGAAGATGGTGAAGATGGCGGCGAGGGCCGGCCGCCGCCCATGTACCTTGCACAACATAACCTGCTGGACCAGATGCCGCGTCTCTGTCGCGACATTCTTGTGCCAGACTACTGCTATGTCAAGTACGACCACGAGGGCGATGGAGAGGGCAATGGAGAGGGCGATGGAGAGGGAGAGGGAAGAGGGCGGACCGGTGCTGGACGACGCGATCGTGAATGCATGGCTAGGCCCAGGCGGCACCGTCTCGCCACTGCACACGGACCCACACGATAACCTGTTTGCGCAGGTGCATGGACACAAGTATGTGAGGCTGTACGCACCAGACCAGACGCGCGCGCTGTATCCGCACGACAGCGGCACGATGCTGTCCAACACGTCTCGCGTGGATGCCCGAGTCGCCCGACTTGAACGCGTTCCCGCTGTTTGCGCAGGCGGAATACGTCGAGTGCGTGGTCGGGCCGGGCGACTTGCTCCTGATCCCGCGTGGATGGTGGCACTATGTACGGTCGCTGTCTATGAGCATCAGCCTCAGTTTCTGGTTCTGATCAGACCTGCACAGCGTGGGCCATGCGCGAGTAAGGCTGACTAGCAAACAGGATGGCTCAATGGGTCATGACATGTATTGGCGATGCTGTATAAAATGACTGTTGCACAGGGGCAAGAAGAGGACCAAGGAGAAGGGGTGACATGGGGTGAAGGGGGGAGACGAGATCTACAAACTGAGAGAAAGAGAGGAGAGCAGCACACGACAGTGGTGTGGGGGCATCAAAAGCGTCGAGAGACAGACGACCGGAAAGATGCCCTTGGTGCCAGTGGTGGCGTTGCGGCCAGCACCCCAGCCGTCCTCAAACACGCGCAAGACATGGATGACGTCGCCCACGGCCAGATCCATTTCGTCGGGAGCCTCCGAGACATAGTCTTGCACGACCTGCGTGGTGTAGAACGAGGCATCGGCATCGTCCAAGTCCATGATGCTCACTGCCGTGCGCGAGCTGACGCGTTCGACCGACGATCGCTTGGACTGGACGCCAGTGGTGAGCGGCGACGACAAAAAGGACGCAAACTGGGGACAGGGCGGCCATGTGTGAGTGTCAACAAGGCTAGATAATGGCGGTCCATCGCATGCAGGGTGTGCTTACCGTTTGGCTAGAGACCCGCTTGCTGGCGACAGTGACCACAGGGGCGGGGGCCGCGGGAAGAGAGGAGAGCGCGATGGGCTCGGCAGATGGGGAAGGGAGAGCTGGCTCTGCGGGCGGCGCGCCAAAGCTGCCAAAGGGATCAAACGACAGCGACGACGAGGACGAGGGATCAAAGGGATCGAGGCTGGGCGGGTCAAAGTTGGGCAGCTGGATGATGCTGTCGGTGAAGAACTCTGGCGTGGCAGCCAGGGACGGCGTGCCGTCGTTGGACGGACGGACGAGATTGCGGTCCGAGCCAGCCGAGGGACGGCGCGGGGACTTGAGGCAAACGGCAGGAACTTGGACAGGCCGGCGGTGGTGTTGTTTGTGGTGCTGTCTGTGCTGCTGATGCTGTTGGAGCTCCTCTTGCGGGACACGAGGAACATGGCCAAGGCGGCGATGCCGAGGGCGGCAGCGAGCGAGGCGACCAAGGCGGCCATGGCGGGGGTGGACATGACGGGTCCGCTGGGCGAAGCAGAGTCCGTGGAAGACGGCGACGCGCCTTGCGAGCCGGCGGAGTTGTCGCGGGTAGGGCGGGTAGCGGTATTGCCACCGGGCGGGATGGACGGAGCGGCGACGACGGCCAGCGGCATGCGACAGCACTTGTCGCTCAGCTGGGTGGCGCACCAGGCCTTTGCAGCCTGGACGCCGGCGTCCGAGTTGCCAAAGCCGCAGTTGCGCTCCTCGGTGGCGACGGCCATGATGCAGTCGGTGGAGGGCGGCACGGAGGTGCACGAGGCGCTGAAGGACTGGACCAAGAGGCCGCGGGCCTGGAAGACCTCGACGGGGACGGCCTGGTTGCACCAGGTGGGGGAGGAGAGGAGGGCGGTGATGGAGAGGAGAAAGTACTGGCACGAGGTTTCGCAGAGGGGGCGGATGCCGGGCACGGGCTGCTTCGAGGGCGAGTCGGGGAGGGGCGAGTGCGAGGTGGGCGGGCACTGGGGCGGGGCACTGGGGGCATTGGGGGACTGCGGGGCCTGCGGGGACTGCGGGGCCGACGAGCGGGCAAAGGCGGCAAAGCAGGCGAACGAGAGCGGGTAGCGCAGCGTCGGCAACGATGAATTGGACGACGAAGAAGAAGAAGACGGGGCAGCACCAGCACCAGCACCAGCACCCGAGGACAGCAGACGCACGAGGGCCGGGCATTCCAGCGAGGCGAGCGGGGCAGCGAGCGGCACGAGGGCGGCCAAGGCGCGGTCCAGGTCTTGCGGGGAGCCGAGGGCCGAGGCGAGCGGGGCCGTGGGCACGAGGGGCGAAATGACGGCGGGAGCCGAGTTGTGCTCGGGGCGAGTGAATTCGGGGCACATGGCCGAGGCGGGCACGGGCAGGCATTTGGGCTGCTGAGAGGGCTGCGAGGGCTGCGAGGGCTGAGAGGGCTGAATGGATGGCTGCGGGGATGGCTGCTGGGATGGCTGCGGTTGCGGTGGTTGCTGGGATGGCTGCGGTGGTTGTGGTTGTGGTTGTGGTTGCGGTTGCGGTTGCGGTTGCGGTTGCGGTGGTTGCTGCGGCTGGGGCAGCTGCTGAGGAGAGTCTTGCGGTTGTGGCAGCGGCTGAGGGATGGAGAGGGCCGTGGGGGCCAGCTGCAGGAGGGCGAGCACGAGCAGCACGAGAGCGACGAGAGCGCGCATGGCCGGTGGTGGTGGTCGAGAGTGTTGTTGTGGTGGTGGTGGAGTGTGCGTGTGAGGGTAGAGGTTGAATGGAAATGGAATGAGCAGGCCAATGCAGACCAATTGCAATGAGCGGCCGACCCAAGCGGCAGACCAAAGCACGGGCACAATCACGCACACAAACAGGCGGGTGGTGGCGCGTTGCGGCGAGCGGCTGGCTGCGAGGGGCGGGCGGGCGTTTCAAAGGGCCGAGGCTGCCGAGTTTGAACGCGACATGGAACGCGCCATTTGGAACGCGCGTGTTTGAACAAAGTTTGAACAGTGTTTGAAAGCGAGTGTTTGAACAAAGTGTGAAATTGGTGTCGAGCGCCTCTCTCTCTCCGCCCGCCCGCCTGCCCGCCAGCACTCTCAGCACTGAGCAGCACCCTCAGCACTGAGCACCCTCAGCACAGCAGCACAGCCAGCCACTCAGCCCGCTCTCTCTGCACACACACAGTCACTCCACAGTCACTCCACCGTCACTCCACACTCACATGGACGGCATGGACGGCATGGACGCACCCGGTGGCGGCACCAACAGCAACAACAGCGGCACCAACAGCGACCAGCCTCTGCCTGCCACTGCCCACACGGCAACAGCAGCAACCACAACCACAACAACCACCGCCGCCGCCGCTGCGCAGACCGCCACGCTCACCATCAAGCTGCAGCTGTTCCCGCACTCGGACACGCCCCTGCACCTGCAGCAGGCCGCCGCCCGCTCGCGCCCCTTCCTCTTCAACCCCGTCGAGCTCGACCTGTCCCCCGGCGCCGTGCTCAAGATCGGCCGCAAGGTCGACCGTGCAAAGGACTCGCGCCCAACCTCGCGCGACCAGCGTGCCGCCAACAACGTGTCGTGCGGCGAAGACCCGCTGGCCGCCGGCTTTGTCGGCCCCATCTCGACCGCCTCGGCTGCTGCGCCTGCGTCTGCCTCGGCTGCCCTGCCTGCCTCGGCCCCCGTCGCCCTCGCCCTCCTCTCGTCGTCTGCTCCGGGCTCCGCCGCCGCCCCCATTTCCCTGGCTGCTGCCGCCGCCACCTCGGCAACCACCCCAGCTCCTGCTCAAACTCCTGCTGATGCCGATGCCGATGCCGATGCCGATGCCGATGCCGATGCCGTCGACTCGGACCAGCAGCTGCAGCTGCTCCACGGCAACGCAAGCGCCAGCAGCAGCACCGATGCCCTGGCCGACTCGCACGCCCGCTCTGGCTCGGCCTCGTCGGGCAAGCGGATCGTGTATCTGGCCTTTCGCTCAAAGGTCGTCAGCAGAGCCCACGCAGAGGTCTGGATCGGCAAGGACGGCCTGGTGCGTGCATCTGTCCTCCGATGCATCCGTCTGTCCTTCCGTGTGTCCGTGTGTGTGTGCACCGACGTCCATCCCTTCCCACGCCTGCTTGTGCACACGCACACGCACTCTCACACTCCCACCCACTCACTCACTCATGCTTCCCACACACTCTCATACACACAGATCTACTTCAAGGACATTGGCAGCTCGTCCGGCACCTTTCTCAACAGGCTGCGCCTGTCGCCCAGTGGCAAGGAGAGCAGACCCTACACCATCAAGTCGGGCGACACCATCCAGCTCGGCGTCGACTACCAGGGCAGAACCGAAGAGATCTACAAGGCCGTCATGATGAAGGTCTTTGTGTCCGTCAAGAGCGGCATCCGCGTGCGCACGAGCCCGCAACGCCTGCGTCTGGCCATCCGCTCGCTCATCTCCGCCATGAACCCAAACAACCCCGACGAAGAGTCCACCTCGACCGACTGCTGCATCTGCCTCAACACCATGGGCCCCCTCCAGGCCTTGTTCCTGGGCCCGTGCTCCCACTGCTTCCACTACAAGTGCGTCACGCCCCTGCTCGGCGCCGGCTTCATGTTCCAGTGTCCGCTCTGTCGCCAGGTCGCCAACCTGGACGCCAATGTCGCGACCGAGATGGACGACGCAGACTCGATCGTCATCGAGTCAGACGTGCACCTCGGCGACAAGAACGCTGCCTCGCGTCCCCCGGCCCGCCCGCATGTCCTCTTGCAAGATGCCGCCGTGGCCGCTGCTGCCGGCTCGTCGTCGTCGGCCCCCGAATCCCTCTCTCCCCTCGCTGCCGCCGCTGCTGCTGCTGCCGCATCGGTCGCGTCGGCTGCACCTATTGCGTCTGGTGTTGATGGCGGTGGTGGCGGCGGTGTCAACTCGACCAACTCGTCGCCAGGCGGCGCAAACCAACACATGCGCGACGATCTGCTCGAGGTCGGCTCGCCCACCAGCGTGCACGCCACAAAGACCCTGTCCCGCCGTGCCCGCGCGGCCGTCAGCGATTCGGACACTGCCGGTCCCTCTGGCTCGTCCAGCGCGGCTGCTGCCTCCTCTGCCGCCCATGCCTCTGCACCGGGCCACTCTGGACTGTCCTCTTCATCGTCGGCCTCTGTCCCACTGCCCATCCCTGGCCGCGGCCTCGCCATGCGCGCCATCAGCCACGACAACATCCCGTCGACGCCCGTCAACGGCACCAACTTTTCCGATCCGTCGCTGGGCGTGTCGGCGGCACACACGGTGGGCACGGCCGGGTTCGCCGGACGCTCGTCGACGCTCGAGGGCATCTTCAACCCGGCCGACCTGCTGCCAGCCATCTCGACGCTCGCGGACGCGGTGGCGCGCGGCGACCGCGACGCCGTCACGCTGGCGCTGGAGGCGTACACGGCCCAGATGGCGGAGCTCTTTGGGCCCATGGGCGGGCTCGCGAGCGAGGAGGAGCGGGAGGCGCTGCGCCACCGTATGGTGGATGCCATGCCCCTCGCCCGGCGGTGAGCGCGCGGTTGAGCGACGCATAGGGAAGCACCAGAATCTGAGGAGCGAAGAGCGAGGCGTGAGACACGGGACGTGAGACGCGAGACAAGAGACGCGGGACAAGAGGCGTCATGGAGGCAAGAGCTTAATGCAGGGTTGCAGGGTGATCCGAGCCTGGTGGCAGAGCGTGTGTGGGGACGTGTCTGGGGACGTGGTTTTTTGCACAGGGTGGTCGGCGGTGTGTATTTCGGCTCTATTCCCCTTTCTTTCCTTCTTTCCTTCTTTCTTTTTGCGTGCGTGCCTGCTTGCTGGCTTGCTTGGGTGGCAGTGGCCGTCTGTGCTTCCTCTGCTCCCTCTTCTCCTCCACTCTGTCTCTATCGTGATCCTCTGTTTCTCCCTCTTCCCTCCCCCAACATCCTCCACATCTTATAGTACAGCAGATTCCATCACATTCCATTCTCCCTCCTTGTCCATACACTGTATTCCACGACTCGCGCAGGGTTAGAATAGAAGAGCGTGGCGAGACGCGGCTCAGAGCAGGCGGTCGTGGTCGTCCTGATGCTCAATGTGGGTCGTGTGCGGCGATCCCATCATGTCGGACGGGTGGCCGCCATACACGGGACCGGTCTGCAGCCCTTGCAGGTTCATGGACGTTGACGGCGACAGCGACGGTGACCGCGACGAGATGGATGGACTGCTCAGCGCGACCCCGCGGCCACTGTAACCGATCGGTGGCGCCGAGTGTGCCGACGTGGGCGTGCTTCCGCCCGCGGCTGACCACAGGCCCGGCACCGTCATTTGCGGCGATAGGGTTGGGCCAAACGATCCGGTCTTGGCGGCTGTCGGCGCTTGACCATTTGCTGCTGATGGCATCGTCGTGGGTGGCGCGGCGGCAGCGGCGGCATGGGCGGCGACATGGGCGGTGATGTCAGCGCAATGCGGCCGCGGGGATCCGACGACGGCATCTGCACTGCCGACATGGCTGGCGACCGCGCCGCTGGTCTGCCGGCCACAAACGGCGAGAAGGGCAGCGCGAACGCGAACGGGAAGATGGACGGCCGTGACGGCGATGTCGCGTCAGCCGACTCGTACAGCCGGCCATCGCGACGTGTGTATGATGATGACAATGACGACATTGGCGCGGGCTGTCCATGCACACACCGACTGTGAGTCGTCCCACAACGCATCCGACAGACTGCAGCCACGAAACAACGCAACGCAACGCAACGCACCGGGCCGTGTCCGCGTCCGTGTCCATGGCCGTGAGCGACTCGAAGCCGACGAGCGACGATCCGGGGAACGGCACATAGGCCTGCCGGCGCGTCACGACACGCAGCAGGGCCGAGTTCTCGAGCGCCATGATCCACGACGGCGGCAGCGTGTACAGCCGGCCAAGGAGCCTGGACTGGTATAGGTGGCCGGCCAGGAGCCCGCCGACGTGGCCCACGAAGCTGGACGAGGGGATCATGAACTGCGTGGCGACGACAAGGACAAAGGGGAAGAGGGCCGTGGGGATGCGGAGCGAGAGCAGCCTGTGCGATCACGTCACCAGCAGACACGGTGTGTGAGGTCAGCGAGTGGATGGATGACACGCCATGCTGACGTGATGGTTGTGATGGCCGTGGTGGCAGTGATGGCAGTGATGACAGTGATGGCAGTGATGCAGTGATGTGATGGACACGTACGATCGTGGCTCGCGGTGCTCGGCGCAGTCCACGACGAGCAGCGCAAACAGGTATCCCGAGAGCCCCACCGAGCACGACGTCAGCCAGCCGTGCGTGCTGAGCAGCCGGTCCGAGAGCAGCGCCGCCAGCGCCTGGCAAAGACCTGCCGACACGGCCAGCATGAGCGTCAGATACGTGGCCTGCACGCTGCCGACCGCCCGCTCGTGACGCGGCGACAGCGACCACAGCGCCACGAGGTTCAGGCCCAGATGCAGCAGGTGGGCGTGGATGAACGGCGCCGTCAGGAGCGTCCAGGCTGTCGCAGATTCGGCCGTCAGTGCTCAATGCCCGCCATCCCACCATCTGCCATCTGCCATCTGTCGTCCGTCTGCGCCAACACGACAGCGCTGCAGCACTCACGCCGGTCGCCCATGTCAAACGGCGCAAAGCAACCCTGGGCCTCGAGGTCCGTGCTGAGGAGGAACCGGGCGAGGTGGATGGCCGTGCAGCCAAACGCCAGCAGCCGCGTCGACAGCGGCACCGCCTTGAGCACCGCTGCCGCCTTGTCTCGTATCGCCGGCCATGCAGATCCGGCTGCTGCAGGCAGCAGGGATATCGGAGTCGCAACGGGCGGCATGGCCAATGCGTTGTCGATTAACCTGATGTTGGTTTTGTTATCGCAAACCATTAACGAGGATGCTGCGGGACTCGACGCGAAGCCACGTCGCGTGGGCTGTCATTCTGGGGCTCCTCTGCGGGTGCCAGGTCGCCACAAGCCGCCCGCTCTCTGGCACGCCGTCAACGCTCAACACTCTTATCATTGGCGACCCGTCCTACGACGCGCGCGGTTCTGACCAGCTCGCCATGGGTAAGCGCTTCAACTCTCGTCTCTCTCCTCTCACCAATACCCCTTGGCTCTTGAACCCATCTGCTGGCCCCGCTGGCAGACGGCCTGACGCGGTCTACTGCTGTTTTCAGGCGTCAACCTCGCCATCCGCGACCTCAACAGCGGGTACACGGACCCAGTCACGAACCTGCCGATTCTGCCCGACGTGCGGCTGGCGGCCGACCGATACGACTCGAACCTCTCGGCACCTGGCACGACCTACCGCGAGTTCCTGGCTCTGGCCAAACTGCAAAAATACTCCATCTGGGCCGGCCCGCTGAGCTCGGAGCTGACGACTGCATCGTCGCTGTTTGCCTCGTACAAGAGCGTGAGTTTTGCCGCGTGTCGCTTGCTGCGTTTGACCCCCTGGTGCTAGCGAGCACTCGAGCGCACGAGCGAGCGCACGAGCGAGCGTATCGCTTCTACGCGGTTCTGGCTCTTGGCTCCATGTTGGATGGCCGACACTGACGCGTGCCATCTCACGCCATGTCGCGTCGCGTGCGAATGGACGCCTGTGGATGATGCACTGCAGATTCTGTCCTTTTCACCAACCGCCAACGCCACAGAGTTTTCCGACAAGTCCCAGTAAGTTTGGTCCGCTTGCGGCTGGACGATGCGGGGCTGTACAGTCGTTCCCTACTGATGGCTTTGGGGCGTCCTAGGTACGGATACTTTTGGAGATACGTCGATCCGGTCGAGAATCTGGCCGAGCCTGCCATTGCCCTGATCCGCCAATTCAACTGGACTGATGTGCGTATGGCGCTCTGTTGTGCTTGGTCTGTTCATGCTTACTCCTGGAGGCGTGACTCACATTCCCACACACACACACACACACACACACACACACACACACACACACTTGCACATACGAACACGAACACGATCCTGCATGCTACCATCAGGTCGTGCTCACGTGGGTCGAAGGCACCGAAGGCGCCACGGTATCCGACATCTTCTCGTCGATTGCCATGTCCGTCAACGTCACCATGGTCGCCAAAGTGCCGTTCTCCATCTCGGACGAAAAGGACCTGTACATGCAGGTGCTAGGCCCGCTCAAGTTTATCCGGTCGACCAAGGCGCGCGTGATTGTGCTCGCCGGTGGGCCGAGTGCTAGCTTGGACATTATGCTGGCAGCCAACCGTCTCGGCATGGTCGGCAACGGCTATGTATGGATCACGCTGCAGACGCAGTTTGCGCCAAACTATGCTCGCCAGCGCGCATACTGGGGTGTGTCTCTTGCCTTGTCTTGTCTTGCGCTGTATGACGTTGGGTGGTTTTGCAGGTGATGTAAAGGGAGGTGGCTGTTGGCTGACACACGCCGTCAAGGCTCCGAGTTCTCGCCATCCGTGCTGCGCGGCGTGACGCAGTTGTCGATGCCGCGCGGCCCCTACGCCCAGGATCCCGTCTTCCAGACCTTCAAGACCAAGTTCGATGCCTACGCTTCACTGATCGCCTCGGGCACCGATGCATCCTTTTACCGCTCCCTCTCGACCAACACGTCCAGCCCCAACCATCCGCGCAACGCCTTTTACGACGACCCGGGCACCAACACGATCCCGGCCTTTAACGTCCTGGCCGGCTACGACGGTATCATGACGGCTGCCATCGCCATGGAAAAGGTGGGGTTGCGTCAATGCTGTGCACCACCTGTGCGCGTCCTGCTGGATCACTCACGCGTCTCCACATACACACATACATCCTTCCCTCGACCACAACACAGCGGCTCCAAGAATCCAATGCCAACGGCAACACTCTCACGCTGTCGACCGGCATCAACTTTGCCGCCACGCTCCTCGAAAACATCACGGCCGTCACCTACCACGGCGTGACGGGCATCTCCACGTTCAAGCCCGTCGGCGATCCCGGCATGCCCTACGAGCTCAAGCTCCTCAAAGGCGACGTGTGGCCCTCGCCCACCAATGCCGCCGCTGCCATGTCCCTCGTCGGTACCATCAGCGTGCCGGCTTCGGGTGTCCTGGACGCCGTCGTCACCTTGACCCTCTCGTCGTACTTTTGGTAAGTGAGGGCTCTCCCTGCCATGTACCATGTGTCATGTGTCTTGTGTCATTGGGGTGATGCTCACTCAACCGCCACTACTACAACAATAAGGAACGACGGGCGGGTCGCGAGCGTTTTTGTGCCGCCGCAGTACCCCGTGCTGGTCGAAGAGTTTATCCCATGGGACACGGCCGATACCAAGGCGATTCTTGGACTGCATATCGTGTTCTGGGCCGTGCTGGTTGCCACGCTGCTCGTCTTGATCGTCAAGGCCGCTTCGCCGGAAGTCAAGCGCGCGTCTCCCAACTTCATGGGCCTGCTGACGGTGAGCCGGATGGCGTGTGTGGTTGTGTGTGGTGTTTGGTGTGTGGTTGTGTGTGAGCTGATACGGATACGTGCATCATCACAGGTCGGTCTGATGATCGCGTCGCTGAATGTGCTGACCCTGCCAGGCAAGACCAAGGATCTCGGGTGTCTCTTGCGTCCTTGGCCGCTGTCCATCGGTCTGTGCATTGTCCTCACGACGATCCTTGCCAAAGTAAGCAACGCCTCCAGATTGCCGCTCATTGCCGCCTACACCTGCTGTTCACACGGATCGGATTGCTGACACGCGATGTCTAGGTGTACCACATCTACTACGTGTTTGACAACATAGACCTGTACCAGCTGCCCACGCTGCTGTTCAACTCGCCCAAACTGTATGCGGTCGTGACGGCCGTCGTGGTCGCCAATTCCGTGAGTCTGAGTGGTGTGCCCAGTGTTTGCACGAGGTGCATGTCGCTGACCAATGGCATGCCCAAAGGCTATCCTAATCAGCTACACAGCCAAGGCACCGCTCCGCAGCAGCTTTGTTCTCGACGAGCAGCTCAACAAACGCACCTATGTAAGAGGCATTCACCCGTGTTGTCTTGGTCATTGCCATGGACGGACACTGACACTGACGCTGACACTGACACTGACACTGACGCTCGACGGCATTGACATCCAAGGCGTGTCTGACGGCCCCCGAGACCGCGAGCACCACCAACGGCCTGATCTGGTTCGCCATCATCTTTGATCTCCTCCTCCTGGCGTCAACGATCCTGTTTGCCTACTGGACACGCAACGCGCCGTCGCACATCAGCAACGCCAAGCAGCTCGGCTACGTCGTGTACGTGACGGCGCTGCTCACGCTCATTGTCATGGTCGGCGGCTTCTCGGGCGTGTCGACAATCAAAACGCAGTTCTTTATCGAGTCGATTGTCATTCTCTTTGGCCTCGTCACCATGTACGCCTTCCTGGTGGCTGCCCCGCTGATTGCCGCCATGACCGGATACGTCAGCAACCAGCTGCCCAGCATCAGCTCGTTTGCCGGATCGAGTGGGGCGGGTGCGTCCAAGGACTCGTCAACGTCCATGGGAACCATGAGCACGACGTCGCACGCGCCTGACGCGTCGGTGGCTGCAACTGGCCGCGGCCGTTCTGCCAAGACCGGTCCGGTCAAACTCGTGTTTTCCGACGCCGACAAGGACCCGTCGGCGAGCCTCGAAACGCTCTTTGAGCCCATCAACGGCACGTTCCATCTGCGCGAAGGTGAGCTCGCATGTGCATGCTCCTGATCCTGATCCCGATACGTGCGTTGTGGAACATGCTGACCCACAGACATCCACTGGCGGTGACCTCGACAGCGTACATGCAGTGCACAACGCATATCGTGCCGACATGGACACCCGTGACCGTCACGCTCATCTTTGAGTCGCTCAACCTCTTGCTCTGCGTGTCGACGACCGATGATGTACGTCTTGTGCGATGACTGCCGAGTGCTTGGAATGGGTTGCGTTTGGGGGGATCGGCAGGCTACATGCTTTCAGGACTCACGCGACCCTGCCCACCCTGCCCCTACTGCCCCACATGGCACTGCCACTGGCGGCATTTATGCCACCGTGACATCATGCATACGCGCCACACACACGCGCCACTCACACACACACTCGCACGCCACACACTCGCACGCACACAGACGACGACGGAATTCAATCTGGCGAGCCTGCACCATGTGCGGGTGCACGAGCACCACCCGACAGAGCCGACCATGACCAACTGCCTCACGCTCAAGCAGGCCAAGAACAACTACGTGCTGCAGTTCAAGACGCTGGCGCATGCGATTGTCCTCGGCACCGAGGTGGCCAAGTGCATGATGACCAACGACGACGACCGCCGCGAGCGGCTCAAGGAGCTTGCCGAGTCGCCCAAGGCGTTCAAGTCGGCCACTGCGGCGGTGCCATGGCCGCGAATGCTGTTGCTGGAGGTGGCGGAGCTGGCGTCGGCGGAGCGGGTGGCCGCGGTAGTGGGGCAGCTGCGGGTGCAGGTGGTGGAAAGGGCAAGACGGCGGCACCGTCGGGTGGCCGGCGCGTCAAGACAGCCATGGACGATGACGACTGAGGTGGGCGTGTGTGGGGGGGCCACCCTCCCGGATGTGCCAGTGGGTGTGTGGTGGCTGGGTGGATACCAGCCCGTGCACCGCAAAAGCCCGGTGTCCGCCTGCGCCTGCCTGTGCCCGCCCGCTTGTGCGTCCTTCCGACCAGCGCAATAAAAACAGAGTCAATTGATTTTCGGCCTCGACCCAAAAAACAACCAACAGCCATGAAATCGTCGTTCCTGTCCACCGCAACCCGCACCTGCCCGTTCCTGGCCCGCACGCCCGTCAAGACGCTGCGCCAGCTGTCCAGCACGGCGGCATCGTCGGTGTCGTCGTCGTCGTCGTCGTCAGCGGCCCCGTGCGTGCCGGGCAGCACCAACGCCCTCTTTGCCACGGCGCAAAAGTGCCCGGTCATGGGCACCGCACTCGCCGTGCAGTCGGCCCGCTCCATCTCGACGTCGGCAAAGTGCCCGTTTGCCGCGGCGGTCGACGCCATGGTGGTGGTCGGCCCGCCGCCCAAGGCTGCGTCTGCTGCGGCTGCTGTGTCTGCTGGGTCTGCGTGCGAGGATGGCTGCGAGGCGTCGACCGTCGAGGCGGCTGCTGCGGCGGTTGCGGCGGTTGCGGCGGCCACGCCCAACCCAGCGTTTGCCAACCCGGCCTCGTCGTCAGCATCGTCGACGGCCGCCCGCAAAGGTGCGTTTCACTTGTGGTTGTGTGTGTGGTGTGTGTTGTGTGTGGGAGTGGTTGTGTGTGTGGGAGTGGTTGTGTGTGTGGTTGTGGCAGTCTGGCCTCTCTCCCAGAGCAGACACGCTGCCGAGTGCCGTGTGGGGTAGCGCTCGCTCTTCTCGCTCTTCTCGCTCTTCTCGCTTGGCTCTCTGCCCGTCTGCCCGTCTACCAGGCTGGCTGGCTGGCTGGGCTCTCTCTCGCGTGTTTGTGCTGGGCTCTCCCCGCTCTCTCCCCGCTCTCTCCCCGCTCTCTGCCCCTCACATGCACATTCCCATCGCTGCTTTGATTTATGCGCTCGCTCCTGCGCCTGTCGCTTGCGGCCACCCGACTGACCACTTGGCTGACCCCACGATCCCTTGCCCCCACGATCCCCTCTTGCACAACCCCCACCTGGATGACCCCACAGCCGACAAGAAGCCCGCCCCGCGCCATGACGCCCACGCCGGCTTCGACTACGAGTCCTTCTTCCAGGCCGAGCTCGACAAGAAGCACAGGGACAAGTCGTACCGCTACTTCAACAACATCAACCGCCTGGCCCAGCTGTTCCCGACCGCTCACACCGGCACCGGCGAGCACGTCACCGTGTGGTGCTCAAACGACTATCTGGGCATGTCAAAGGCCCCGCTCGTCGTCGACACCATGAAGGCCACGCTCGACAAGTACGGCGCCGGCGCCGGCGGCACCCGCAACATTGCCGGCAACGCCCAGCTGCATCTGAGCCTCGAGCACGAGCTCGCCGATCTGCACAAGAAGCCCGCCGCCCTCGTCTTCTCGTCGTGCTTTGTCGCCAACGACGCCACCCTCTCGACCCTCGCCTCCAAGCTGCCCGGCTGCGTCATCTTCTCGGACGCCGCCAACCACGCCTCGATGATCCAGGGCATCCGCAACTCGCGCGCAAAGAAGCACGTCTTTAGGCACAACGACCTCGCCCACCTCGAGGAGCTGCTGCAGAAGGAGGACATCAACACCCCCAAGCTCATTGCCTTTGAGTCGGTCTACTCCATGAGCGGCTCCATCGGCCACATCAAGGAGATTGCCGCCCTGGCCCGCAAGTACAATGCCATCACCTTCCTCGACGAGGTGCACGCCGTCGGCATGTACGGCAAGACCGGCGCCGGCGTCGCCGAGTACATTGACGCCATGGACGAGATCGACATCATCACCGGCACGCTCGGCAAGGCCTACGGTGTCGTCGGCGGCTACATTGCCGCATCGGCCTCGCTCGTCGACATGATCCGCTCGTACGCCCCCGGCTTCATCTTCACCACGTCGCTGCCCCCTGCCGTCGTCGGCGGCGCGCTCGCCTCGATCCGCTACCTCAAGACGTCGCAGGCTGAGCGCTCGGCCCAGCAGCTCCACACCCGCGCGCTCAAGAGCCAGCTCGACGGCCTCGGCATCCCCGTCATCCCCAACCCCTCCCACATTGTGCCGGTGCTCGTCGGCGATGCCGAGACGGCCAAGTCGGTCTCGGACGAGCTCCTGTACAAGTACAACATCTACGTGCAGAGCATCAACTTCCCCACCGTGGCCAAGGGCGAGGAGCGTCTGCGCATCACGCCCACCCCCGGCCACAACGAGGACCACACCAAGGTGCTCGTCAATGCCCTGTCGACCATCTGGTCCGAGCGCAAGCTCAAGACGGTCCAGGACTGGGCTGCCCTCGGCGGCAAGGCCGGCGTCGGCATCGGTGCCCGCGTCGACCAGCTCGTCAAGTTTGAGGACCTGGAGATCCCCGCGGCCTCCAAGCCCAAGACCGCCAAGTCGGCGAGCGCGATGCGCAGCACCTCGGCCTCTGTTGGTGCTGCTGCTGCCACCGCCTAAGTGTGCCATCCAGCCAGCGTCTCGTCTCGTCTCTCTCTCTCATCCCTCGCCAGCCCTGTTGGCTGATCCCATGTTTTCCCGTCTGCCCGCCTGATGCGCGCTGCTTGCTTCCTTGCTCGCAATGAACCGGCTGTGCGCTCCAGACGACTCTTTTCATTTGTCACCACCTCCTTGCCACCCCAGCCTGCTCTTCTGTCTATCCCTGTGCCTCGCCATCGTACGAGTTGGACTTGTGTCTGCACAAGGCCGGATGCACGAGTTGTGCCGGTCAGTCTTGGTCTCACTGCCAGCCATACACCTACAAGCAGAGCAAGAAAGAGTCACTCACTTGGGCATAAACACAAACGATTCGTGCGCAGGTCCCAGCACCATCTCGGTGATCTTGATCCAGTCGGCCACACGCGAGCTCGCCATGAGCGTCTCGAGCTCATCCCGCCCGAAAAACCGCTCCGGCCGCTCGTTGATGCGCTGCGGCAGCACCTCAATGAGCCCGACGGGCACGTAGCGGTACAAAAACGACAGCCACTCGCACATGAACCGCCGCGTCGTCGAGATGCCCTGCGTGTCAGAGCCCCACGTCTCCAGCCCGTGGTGCGCAAAGTCGCGCAGAATGTCCAGCCGCTCGCGCGAGGAGATGTCGTACAGCTGCCGTGTCTTGATCTCGCGGAAGAGCCATGGCTTGATGAGCGCGCCGCGGCCGATCATGAGGCCGTCAAAGACGGAGCCGTCGGATCCAGATGGTCCCGATGGTCCTGCAGCCGAGGACGCCTTGCCGCCCACGTCGCTGTCCACGTCGGCTGACGCTGCCGCTTCTGCCGCCACCACGCCTGCATCCATATGCTCCCAATACTCTTGCGGGCTCATGATGTCGCCGTTACCGAAAAACGCCGTCCGACCGCCACCGCCACCGCCACCACCACCGTCGCCGAACCCACGAGCAGCCGCCAGGGCATCCAGCTCGCGGTTGACGCGTCCACACTGCACAATATAGTCCCAGTCGGCGGATTTCGTGTACCGCTGGTTCTTGGTGCGTCCGTGCACGGCAATGGCGCCGACACCGCACTCGCGCAGCATCGGCACCAGCTTGTGCGCATTGACCGTCTTGTCGCTGATGCCCATGCGCATCTTGACCGTGATCGGCACCGGCGACACCGCCACCGCACCCATCACCATGCCGCGCAGCTTGTTGCGGCGGTCCATGAGCGCGCTGCCGCACCCCTTGGCCGTGATCGAGTCGACCGGACAGCCGAGATTGAGGTCGATAAAGTCAATGTCGGGCAGCTCCGACACGGCTTCCACGCACCGCGTAAACGTCACCGGGTGGTTGCCTGCCAGCTGCACGCCAAACAGGTCTTCCGACACGTGGCGGCGCAGGAGCGCCCACTCGTTCGACGATCCCTTGAGCAGCTCGGCCGACAGCGCCATTTCGCCGCACGTGATGTCGACGCCAAAGCCTTTGCAGATGCGGCGGAAGGGGAGATTGCCGACCGTCGTGAGCGGCGCGAGGTACGTCTTGTTGCGGAAATCGATCCGCTTCTTTTCGCACGGACGCAGTCGGATGTCCGTGCCACCCGCCGCGTTCTCGATGCGCTCCAGCTTGTCCTTGTGCGTGAGAGTCTCGGCCTCGGCCTCGGTCTTGTCCTCGGTCTCGATCACGGTCTTGGTCTCGGTCTTGTCCTCGGCGGTGACGCCAGCCTCCGCCTTGGCGTCCGTCTCACCCTCGCCATCCGCGCCATCGACGGGAGCATCAGCAGCGCCAACCGTCTTCTTCTTGCGTCTCTCGGCCGCGTCAGCCAGATGCTTGACCTCGTTCTCCTTGGACCCAATCTCCTCCCACCACTTGATAAACTCATCCGACCGTCCCTGATCCATGTCCCGCTTGCGCACACGGCTGATGCCGTCGCGGCCCACCACGTTCTTGATGTACGTGTCGTCGGGCAGCACAACGTCCTTGGTCGTCTGCTTGCCGTCCGCGTCCGTGTGCGCGCCAGCGTACCGGCACTTGAGCCCAAACTTGCACGCACCGTACAGATCGTACTGCGGGCAGGCCGGCCCGAGATCGGGGCCCTTGGCCGCCAGGAACGCTGCCATGTCGTGCGAGAACCGGCAGTTGGGCCGCTCGCAGGGCGAGCCTTGCACAATGTTGTTGCACAGCTTGATGGCGGAGCTGTCGGCTTGGCTCTTGGCCGCCTGCTGGCGGTCCTTGGCCTTGTTCTGGCCTCGTCCGCCTTTGCGCTTGTTGTTGCTGTTGTTGCCCGTATCTGTTCGCTGGCGTTTGTTGTCCTTGGCGGCCTCGGCGTCGTCGTCGTCTGCATTCGCTTGGTCGTCGCCGTCGTCGTTGCCGTCGTTGGCGTCGTCACGGCTGCGCTTGCCGTCCTGTGATGGCGCAATGGGCACACGGTACTGGGCCTTGATGCGCAGCACGCCTGCCGGTGCAACCGCAACAGCCTCGGCCGTCTCGGTCGTCGGCGCACTCGCCAACGTTGGCACTTCGGGATCCATCGTCACGATCTGGCGGGTTTTTGGTCAACGAACAAGACCGACATCCTCAGAGGATCCATTCTCGATGCCAGGTCATCGCAGTGGGACGATCAGCAGCACACTGAAGGGAGGCGAAAGCGGCTTTCTTCGGGTTGGAGTGACGTGTGCCATGTGAGCTGAGCTCGGCCGGACTGAGGAGATGAAGACCTTTATGGTGGATAGATAGGGGGATGGACGTGCGAGGGATCAGATGCCGAGAAGAACAAAGCACACGGGGATCGTGTCTGCCGTCAGCAGACCAATGCCGGCGTACACCACAAACCGCACGATGCTCTCGAGCTCGTACTTGGGCAGGCGGTATGTGGACAGCGCGGCATCGGATGCGCCACTTGGTGCCTTTGTTGTTGCTGTTGCTGTTGCTGTTGCTGTGGACGGGCCGTGGTGGCATTCGCAGGATGCCGCGTGCTTGCCACTCGCGCCAGATCCGCCAAACATGCCGCCGATGCGAGCCATCACAAGTGGCAGCGCGCCGACACAGAAGCGCTTCATGCCATACCGCCACGCGGCCAGGAACGCCGTGCCAAACACCAGCCGCATCAGCACGCTCCACACGCTCAGCTGCTGCGCCAGCTGGACCGACGCGGCGGCCATCTCGGCCGATCGCTGCACGACCTGGATGTTGTGCCACACGCCCGTCACCGCGCCAGTCCATGCGGCCAGGAAACACAGGCTGTCGTCGTAGCACGGACACGGCCCGTCGGGATCCGGATGCATGACCAGCGCCAGCACCGCGACCAGAAACACCAGGAACGGCACCATCTGGCCCATGTCCGACAGCATCGCCGCCTCGACGCTGTCCAGCAGCCACAGCTGCACACACGCCACCACGACGCCGACGACGGCGCCGCCGGCCAGATCCACAAACGAGTGCATGCCCTTGAGGATGCGGCTCGCGGCCACCACGGCCGCGTACTCGAACAGCACGGCCGCCAGCCACCACCACGTGGCCGAGTCGCCCGGCGCCACACGCGCATACAAGCACGCCGTGAACAGCGAGAAGCCCACGGCATTCGCCGTGTGCGTCGACGGGAAGCCGTACTCGAGCGCCGACGACTTGAGCTCGGCGCGGCGCTGCACCGTGTGCGTCGGCGGCCGCGGCAGACTCATGGCGTCCTTGAGCATGCCGGTGCCCAGGTTGCACCAGGCGAGCACGCCCACCAGGCCGAGAGCGTAGATGCGCACCGACGACGACACCACGTCGCCCGTGAACCAGAACAGCGTCGGCGTGAGGAGCAGGAAGGCGTGGTGCGTGCCCAGCAGCGAGGCCACGTCGGCAAAGGCGTTGGTGAGCGGGTTGGACAGGCGGGTCTGCAGGTATGCGATGAGCGGTGCCTCGGCCTCGACCCGTGCCAGGATGGCGGCCCGCACGAGGCTCTTGAGCGGGGGATCGACGGCCGGCGGCTGCGGTGTGCCTGTGGGCACTGGCTGCGGGTGTGCGATGGCAGCACCGGCGGCTGCTCTGTCCGGCACGGCGGCCGGCAGCGACGACGCAGACGCCAAGGGCAACGCCTGCGGCTGGGGGCGGCTGGCAGTGCGCGGCGGGGACTTGGACGGCTGCTGCTGCTGGAGCTGCTGTTTGAGCTGCTGCTGCTGCTGCTGCTGCTGCTGCTTGTTGTGCCTGAGCGTGCGGGCAGTCGGCCTTGCACTGGCGGTCATGGCGAGTGCGTGCGGCGGTGTGTCGCTGCGAGGACAACAGGCACAAGCAGCAGCCAATCGACGACGCAGGCGGAGGCACAGACGCTCTCGCGGAACAACGGTGCGAGCGGTCAGAGGGCGTGGGCGGTCAGAGGGCAGTCTGAGGCGAAGGCGGCCGGTCTGTGTCTGCGGTGTCGTCTGTGCGTGGCATGGCGGGGATCGCTCGCACACGCTGCCTTGGCCCGCACGGCAGGCACGCTCTGCGACGGCCGGGCTGGTGCACACGGCGGGATGTGTCTGCTGCGCCGATCGGCCTGTTGCCATGACTCGGCTTGGCTCGGCTGGGCATCCTCGTGCCGGGCATCCTCGTGCGGGGCGTCTGCTTACAAGGCATGCAATGCATGCATGTGGTGGGGGTCGAAGGAGATCCAGTGGCGAGCATGCCGTGCGTTGGCTGACAGTGCAGCAGCACGACGCAGCACTGTGCAGACAGCACAGACGGCTGGACACGCTCAAGCCAGATCCCACGCATCTCCCTGAAACGATCCACGCACGAGGACCCTCGCCAGCTGGCCGTCGTCTCATGACCTGTCACAGTGCAGCCAGTCAATCCTGCTCTGTTGACGGACGGCGCCAACCCAGCCAGCCAGCCAGCCAGCCAGCCAGCCAGCCAGCCGAAGCCACAAACACGCTGTTGTTCTCAGCCGCGTCTGATTGTTTGGGCCGTGTCTGATCAGGTGACCCTGCGGAGGCGCTGTTTCAGACAACGCCAGCGTCAGCGACAGCGCCAGCGTCAGTGAACCCTCAGATTTGAGCCTGGACGGCCTTGATGTTCAGCCGTGGTGCTGACGGCGCTTGGGCTGCTGCGCACTACAAAAGAGCGCCTGCTGCCCCCTCGCACGCCGCCCATAGACAACTTGTAGGTGGCTGTTGCCCTGCCGTGCCCCGCCTGCCCCGCCTGCTCCACGTGCCGAATGCCGCCAGTTGCATGCCGCATGCCGAGTGCACGCCATCCACGCCATGGTAGTCCGTTGGTGGCAGCCCGTGTGGATTCGCTGGTGCCGATGCCGCCATCCACGGCCACAGACAGCATATGAGCATCGCCAGTCCCCGCTCTTGCCTGCTACTGACTGTGCACACATCCAACTGACACCGACACACACAACACACCAACCTGCTCGCTCGCAGACCCAATGGCTGACGACAAGAAGGTCATCCCCGCGACTGCGATCCCCGACGAGGACGACTACCGCATCGAGCCCGTCACCACCCGCGGCGAGCTGTGGGGCTTCTGGCTCTACAACTCGGCCATGTCGGCTGTCGGCCAGATGGGCCGTCTGATTGTGTTCCCGCTGATCCTGCAGGTGCTCACCCGTGCCAACGGCACGTTTGACGGCCACCCCAAGTACGTCCTCTCTGCCTGCCTGCCCATGCCTGCCGCCTGCCCATGCCTGCCCCCGAGCCGCCCTGCACGATCCCATCGCACCAGCCAGCCGCTCGTCCCTTGACTCGACCGCTGCAGATTTTCAGCCGTTGAACAGTCACGAGCACACCGTGGCTTTGGTTGTTGCGCGTCACGTGCGGCTGGCGGAGATGCCACCGGGCTGGTGCACATGCACGCTCATCTCGCCATCTCGCCATCTCGCCCATCTCGCCCGTCACAACCCATCACTCACACAACCTGCCTCCCTTATCCCCCCATTACAGCATCAAGTGCACAGAAGAGTCCACCGCCATCCTCAACAAGGAGGGCATCATCTCGGGCGATGTCATCGACCCCGCCAAGCTCCCCGCCTGCATCATCAAGGTCGCCGGCACCGAGATCTCCAACATTGGCTACATCAACTACATCCTCGGCTTCGCTGTCCTGATCCAGCCATCCTCTTTGTTGGTCTTGCCAGCTTCGCCGACTACGGCCCGTACCGCAAGAAGCTGCTCGTCGGTCTCGGCATTGGCGGTGCCGTGTCGTGCATGGCCATGCCCATCGCCCACACCCCCGAGCTCTACTGGCTCGCCTCGATGCTCGTCATTCTCATCACCGTGCTCCAGGCCGTGTCGTACATCTTCCTGGACGGCTACCTCCCGCTCCTCGCCCGCAACGACCCCATGGTCATCAACCACCCCGAGTCGCGCTTTGGCGGCTCCAAGGACCCCAACTACAACGGCCCCGTGCAGACGTACGACGAGCGCGCCGCGTCCATCCAGACCTACTCCAACGTTGCCTCGTTTGCCACCGGCTTCGGCGCCATCTTCATTGGTGCCGCCACGCTCTTTGTCACCAACTCCAACGTGCTCTTCATGGAGTTCCTCATCACTGCCTGCGGTGTCTACTGGCTCGCGCTCGGCATCTTCTCGTGGGCCCGTCTCCAGTCGCGTCCCGGCCCGCCGATCCCGTCTGGCCAGAACTACCTTGTGTTCTCGATCAAGGAGATTGGCATCACGCTGTCCAAGTTCCGCGAGCTGCCCAACACGTTCAAGTACATCCTCGCCTTCTTCTTCTACGGTGACGGCATGAGCACGCTTGCCCAGATCTCGATCCTGTTCTCGTCGGACAAGCTCGGCATGCAGGGTGCCGAGACGCTCTTTGTCGCGCTCATGTTCCCCGTGACGTCGCTCATTGGCAACGTGGTGCTGCTCAAGGTGCAGTCCAAGTTCCACGTGTCGTCCAAGAGCATGGTCATCTTCTGCGTGTACGTTGCCATGATCATCCCCCTGTACGCCGCCCTCGGCTTCTTCAACCTGCCGTTTGGTCTCGTCAAGAAGTGGGAGGCGTACGCCGCCATTGGCTGGTACGGCTTCGCGTACGGCGCCGTCACCACGTTCGGCAAGGTCATGTTCACCGAGCTCATCCCCAAGGGCTCCGAGTCGCGCTTCTTTGGTCTTGCGGCCCTCGCCGACCGTGGCTCGTCGTGGATCGGCTCGATCCTTGTCGGCGCTGTCTCGGCCGCCACCAAGGACATCCGCTACGGCATGGTGTCGATCCTCGTGCTGTTTGTCTTGGTCTCCCGATCCTGTACTTGGTCGACGTCGAGAAGGGCATTGCGGATGCGCGCACCTACGCCATCAAGCACAACGGCGTCACGTTTGACGAGCCCACCGAGCTCAAGAAGGTCGAGACTGCCTGAGCATGATGCCTCCCTAATCTGTCCCACACATCGTTACTAGTACCAATACATAGATCGTGTCCACACACTGCTCGTGTATCTGCAAAGCATCTCATCCCATCTCATCCATCTCATCCCATCCCATCCACTCAGCTCACTTCATTCCTTCAAGGAACACAAGCAGCGCCATCGGTGTAAACGTGTGCGGCACAATCACGAGCCCGTCTCGCATGGATATCTGACTGCAGCCTGCACTCTCCTCGCCACCTTGCCCAGCACCAGCAGCACCACCAGCACCAGTCTCGCCCTTGACAAACATCAGCGGCACCTCGCGCCAATGCTCGTGGTATCCAAGAAAGTCGGCGTGTGCATGCAGCCGCGTGATGGCCTGCCGCCGACAGTCTGCATCCAACGACGCATGAAAGAACACAAACGGATAGGCTGACATGTCTGGCATAGACGCATCCTCGATGTGCTGTGGCGGCTGTCGGCGATGCTGCGGTTGCCTGGCTTGCCTGCCAAGCGATCCATGTGGCGCCATCCAGTCTGGCACCGACAATCGGCTGCGCTCCAGCCGGTGCGATGCCGTGTCTGCCGACCCACGGTACATGGATGCGATCGCTGCATCTGTGCGTCCTGCATCCCACCGCAACACTGCATCAAACCGTTCACGCGGCGTGGGCTGCTGTCCGTGCACGCCACTGCTGCGGCCACTGCTGCGGCCAAGACCCTGCTTGCCGTCAAAGCCCGTCAGTCCAGACACGGATCGGATGCGATCCTCGATGCTGTCCAGGTCGCCGGCATCCATCTCGACGCCGCTCTTGGCAAACAGGTCCAGGAAGGAGCGAGCCAGCAGCAGCAGATACAGATCCACCTGCTTTGGCTGCGCAAGCGTCCGGAACATGAGCGGTGTGATGCTGACTGGCTGTCGCTGTGGCCGTTGTTGTTGTTGTTGCTGCTGCTGCTGTTGCTGCTGCTGCTGCTGCTGCTGCTGCTGCTGCTGCTGCTGCTGCTGCTGCTGCTGCTGCTGCTGCTGCTGCTGCTGCTGCTGTGAAATGGCTGCGGTCGGCACAGCGAATGCCGATATGGTGTGCGTCAACTGAGAGAGTTGCTGCGTCTGCACAGCGTCAGACGGCCTCGCAGCCAACACCGACGACGACGACGACGACGACGGCTGCTGCTGCTGCATGCGGAAGAAGTGCACCGCATGCGACTGGTCAAACGCAGCCGGCAGCTGCATCCGTGCTGATCGGCCACCACCAGTGCCTGTGCCGGCATGCTGAGACGACGACGACTGACCGCCGGCAGCCATCAGGTCGGCCATGACCGAGTTGACGACCTGCAGCGACGACTCGTTTGTCTTGCGGGCGTCTGGGAACGCTGTGAAGAAGTCTGGATGCACCCGCCGCACAAACTGGGAGAGGTACTTGCGTGCGAGCGACGTTGCGAGTGCTGATCCCGTGCTGCTGCTGCTGCTCATTGCCGTCGCTGGACCTTGTCGTGGGATGCCGTCGTTGGATGTCGTCGTTGAAAGCACCGGAAATGTTTGGATTCGCGTGGCTGCTGCGTTCGACTTGAAAGGCACGCGCATGGCTGGGCATTCGACGGTGGGCAACGACCGTTGCTCGGTGCACTCGCTCTATCCATCCACACACGGTGCCCTCGACACACCGGCGCATCGACTGCAAGCAGCAACTAGCACAGGACGACAGGACGACTGCGGATGGCAGATCCGTCGTCGAGCTGCCTGGCCCAACCAGCCTGTCGAGCGCGCCACTCTCGTCCTCCGACCCTCACGCTCGCCACCTTCCGCCCCATCCTTGCTCTGCGCATCCATGCCGACACTCCGACACCCCTGCCACAACCCTCGCACAGCACTCGCTCGGGCCTCCGCCTCCGCCCCGAGGTATGCGATGCTGTGGCGCGACGACACGCAGCGATGCGCTGGCGTTGCTCGGTTCCGTCGACGGTGCAACGGCCAGCCAAGGTGCTCCAAGACGAGCTCGGCCAGATGGTAAGCCAGAGACGCCTGCGTTGCTGCAGATGGGGCCTGCCCTGCTACAGCCAACACGAGTCTGCTCGTCTGTTTCGGTTGCCCGGCTCGTTCCTTCCGTGCTCTCCGTGCTCTCTCCCCCGTGCTCTCCGCGCTCCCCCTCCCCCTTGTGCCGTCGTCTGGTTGCCGAGCAACAATCGCGTCAAGAAATCTGACTTTCGCGTCGAGTCACTCGCCTTTCGCGCCACCTCCGACAGGAGCAACGGGCAGACTGTGACTGACGATGACAAGACGATAGCAAGATCCGCCTGCCCACCGCCAGATCCCGCCATCGGCACAGCCCTGCCACATCACCCCCCTGCTGCTTGTCCTGAAGAAGCTTTCCCGCTGTGCAAGTATAAAACGAGGACCTCTCCCCGCCGCCTTGAACGCCATTCTCCACGACAACAACTACTACAGATACTGCACGGTGGCTGCAACGGCACGGCAGCTCCCGCACTGGACCGCCTTGACCGCCCTCCTTGGCCCGTGAAACGGGACGGACCTTTAGCGTCTGTGCGGACAACAGCAACCTTCCGAGTCCCGACCGTCTTCACCGAGTCCAAGTTGGCCGTTCGTTCCACCGACCCTTGGTGAACGACGCCAGTGGCAACACGAGCGCTGTGCCGAGATGCCGGCACCCAGCGGCCAGCAGCTGCAGCCAGCAGCCACCAAGCGGTGGGCATACACGCGGCATGACTCGTACATCACCACTTGCCCACCGCATGAGCAAGCTAACGCCTGCTCTTCTACCGTCTCTACCGTCTACTCTTTCTCTTCTATATACTTTCAACCCATATGGGTTCAATCCCTGGGTTCAATCCCGCGCCGGCCGTCTTTGGTCTTCCGCCTCGGTGCTTCCTCGTCTATTCTGCCTACTCCGACGCATTCGGTGGATCCTCGTTGCCCCGTGACGGTCTCCTCGACGCCTGCCACTTGTCGTGGAGGTTCCCTATCGGCTCCTTTCGCGCTTGCGCCTGTACTGGAGACGCCGAGGCACCTGGAAGCGAAGGGGCGGCACCATGGCAGGAAGTGACGACGGCGGATGACCAAGACAGGCGACTGGGAACCGAGGGTTTTAATGCAGGGGCTTACACCCCCCATGCTTTCCCTCGAGGGCTATGGTGGGGGACATGAGGAAGCTCACTTGTGTGCGAGTGAGCACTGATTCCCCACCATTCCCGGTTTTTTTTTTTTTTACAAAATACATGCGAGCATGACTCGAACAACACACTTGGCCAGCAACAGAGAGAGGGCAGAAGGCAGAAGGCAGAAGGCAGAAGGAGAGGCAGAAGGAGAGGGCAGAAGGCAGAAGGAGAGGGCAGAAGCGCCGAGTCGGCCAAGGAGCCACAAACCAAAATGTTGCATGTGATTTTGGCTGAATTTCGTGTTTTGCCAACGCAAGATCGGCATGAGTCGAGAGCGGCAGCGAGTGTTGCCGGCGGGACAGGCTGCGCAGCATGGGGCCGCTTGGGGCGTCGGCCGGGCAGCCGTGTGCAGCACTGCACGCACAGAGCAACCACATGCAGCACGCAGCACTCTGACGTATCTTTCCACTCTGCGACGGCCAGTTCTGCAAGCACCAGCAGTTCCAACGGCACCAGTAGCAGCACCAATAGCACCAGCAGCACACACAACTCGACCTGCTGCGTCGCTGAGAGCAGCGCTGTTGCCTGCTTGGAGCGCCGCCACCGCTGTGCTGGCGGTCTCGGCCATAGGCGCCGCCTCGTGGACAACTCGCCGCCCGTGGGCACCGTCCGCCGCTCCTACATCCCTCATCTCGCCAGCCCGCTTCTGGTCGTCGTTTTCACATGCACCTCCCTCTGCCTCAGCGTCTGCTTCGCAGCGACGGTGGCTGTGGCTGGCCGCAACCAGACTCAAGCCGTCCAGGCCTTGTGCCATTTCAGCAGAGCGTAGCCATCCATCCAGGCTGCGCTTTCCGTCACATCGCTTCTTTTCGTCGTCATCACCTGTGGCCAAGCAGACGCCTCCAACCATCTCACAGACAGAAGCAGCCAGAGCATTCCGCATGGCACGGCAGGCTCTCATCAACAACGTGGACGGTGTGGGTGCACGGATGATGCTGCGCATCCGTCTGTTTCTGATGGGCCAAGTTCGGCCCATGAAGATGGACGACATTGTGGCGCTGTTCTCATGGATCTTTGTGGGAAACACGCTGCTTCTCATGGCACGGACGACAGCGTTTGTGTCGGTCGTGATCGCCATTGTCAACAGTCTGCACTTTCAAGGTGAGGGCCATGTCTCGGCGCTGTTGTGCTCGCGTTTCCGATCTCATCCTGACGCTTCCAATGCTGGTGGGCAAACGCATCGACAGAGTATGTGGCCAAAGTCGTGCAAGACTATCTCACGCGCGTCACGGGCTTCAACATCACGTTCGAGTCTGCCATCGTGCCTCGGTGGAGCGACGGCACTCTGAGTCTGGAGAATGTGTCCATCGTCTGCAACGGCGATACTTGGACAGAGATCAAACGGAAGGAGAAACTGGCAAACGGGCTTGGCGATCTTGAGCCAGGCGAGGTTGACGTCAACTGGACATACTGGGACATGACCGTGGAGCGCATCGACATCTCCCTGTCGCTTTGGCGTTTGCTTGACGGTATGCGCCATTGTCTTGTTAAAATGGTATGCAAGCCGGCTCGATGCTGACACTAGTATCTGGCGATGGCGACGGCGACGGCGACGGCAGGACGTGGGCCAGTGAGAGAAGCCAAGCTCAAGGGCGTGAGAGGCGTGGTTGACCGTCGCCACATCATCATTGATCCCAGCTGGGTGCCTACACGCCGCAAGCACGAGTTTGGCGACTTTGAGATGGAGCTGTTTGTCGTGGAGGATCTGCTCTTGACCGTCTACAACCCCAACTTCCGGCCATTCTCCATCTCCATCTTCAACGCCGAGCTTCCGCTGTTCCGAAAACAGTGGCTCTTGTACGACATGATGTGCGCCGACTCGGCCGTTGGCATGTTTGACAACTGCCTGTTCAGTGTGCACCGGCCGCAGACGCTGGACATTTTGCACGACAAGCCGGGAAACTGGGCCAAAGTGGTACGCTGTGACTTGGAGATGTCGCGATATCATTATCATGCCATGCCATATCATGCCACTGGAGAAACCATGACATACACTGACGCACACGCACATGGCCGACGCAACAGTCTCATCTCAAGATGAACGCTCTTCCCATTGATCATCTGAATGCTGGCGCCACAGGCCCGCTCACATGGGTCACACGCGGCAATGTGGATCTGGACATGCACCTGCTCATACCGGAGACGTCCAACGAAGATGACGTATTTGACATGATTCTGGACGAGCTTGACGGCATCCGCGAGGTTGCCATTGACAAGATCGAGGAAGCCATCTCGAACCACCCTGAGCGCCAACAGATTCTTGAGGAGCAGCAGCGCAAGACCGGATACCACACGGACCCCAACACCAGACTCGAGGATCTTGTGCCTCTGCCCATCTCGCGCCTCAAGTTTGCTCACCTCAAGAGCGTGCGACACTATGGCACGCAGCATCCATCGACGTCGGGATCCATGAGCAAAACGTCTGTTGTTAATGCGTCGGCGTCTGGAGTGACTTCGGGGCAGTCTGGCCAGGGCAACCATGTTGTCATGCACTGTCGCGTCAAGCTCAACGACCTCAAGGCGTCGGTGCCCATCCTCAACCCGCACCTGGGCTACATGAGCAACGCGCTCATCCGGCCCGTGGTTGGGTACATGAACGCCAACCGCACGGCCATTCCACTCACATTCAGTGTCAAGATGGATGTGGTGAGTGGCAGCCATGATCCCCTTGGATGAGGGCCTCGCCAGAGAGAATGCAACTGACCCACGATTGGCACACGGTGGCGGCGACAACCATTCGTGCGTGGCGGGGCTTGGACACAGGACAACTTTAACGGCGCGTGGGATGTCTTTGCGGCTGGTCTGGTCGACATTCTGTCTGAAGAGACGGGCCGTGCACTCACCCAGCTTGTGCAAGATGAACGCGAGCGCAACCGACGGCTGCGGCGTATCGGCATCTGGAGCCTGCAAGAACTCGGCAAGAGCGTCGTCTCGCTGGTCGAGTACCTTCGTGGCATGCGCGGCGGCCTTGCACCTCAGTGGGCATAGTCGCAAGCAACTGATCTCTCTGCTTTATACCAATCCTCCCCCCTGACTTGCCAGCTTCTCCCCAGCATTGTTCATTTTCATACAGCGTGGACTCTTGGACAGTTTTCGTCAGTGCAACTAAAGAGAGTGCTTTATTCCACGCATGTGTCGAGCGGATGGCGCAAGGAAGAGCGCATGGTGCACGGCATGCGACACTGCACTGAGGAGGCAAGCCATCTGGGATGAGAATAGGAGAGAATGTGGGCACGAGGCGGCCATGCGCGCTCAGTCGATCTTGATCGAGCGGTAAATAACGCGGACAAAGACAAAGGCGGCCGCGTATCCGATCGTGCCAGTGAAGATGGTGAACAGCAGCGACATGACGATCGACCAGCCAAAGTACAAGAGCGACGAAGTGCCATCAACAAGGTCTAGCATTTGCATGTCCCATCCATGTACGTCAGCCGCTGTTGCCCATCAAAGCAAGAGAGAAAAGGGCAAAACTTACGGAGCTTGCGAAGATAGTAAACGACCGAGTACAGGAACACATAGAAGCCACTCGCTCCGGACGTCATGAACGCGCGCCACGACCACATGTAGTCCTGGCCACACAACGTGCAGTTAGCCAACAGCCCAAATTGCCAAAACATCTCGTTGCAATCAGCGCGCAAGATTTACCTCGGCACAGAGCTGGAAGTAGCAGATGAGGACAGAGACGAGCGAGCACGTGACGACGAGGATGATAAAGACAAAGAACAGGAAGCCAAACATGTAGTAGATCTGGTGCGACCAGATGGACGACATGAGGAAGTACAGCTCAATGAAGATGGCACCAAAGGGCAGGATGCCGCCGATAAGGGCCGAGTAGTACTTGTTGAGGTAGGCAGGCTGATACAACAGAAACAGCCGCGTTAGAGCGCTACCCTGCAAGACCGGAGTGAAAACATGCAGGCGCATGAGACCAATGACGCCAAAACAGACCTGCGGAGGGATCTGGCGGGGGATCTGGTTGGTGCGGCAAGGGTTCTCGTAGCCAGGGTGGCGGAAGCCAAAGAAGGCACCGGCAATCGAGAGAGGGATCGACACGAGGAACCACATGGCCATGAGAGTGAGGAGAGTGCCAAAGGGAACAGCAGCCGACGACTGGCGCGCGATCAGGAAGAAGTTGAGGAAGAGCAGCACGCCAAAAATAGTGCTGTCAAGTCATGACAAGAACCAGGTCAGCCATGGAGCGGAGATGGATGCAGCAGGCGCGATGCTTACCCAGGAACAAGGAGCGTCGTCAGGACAACGTTCTGGCGCCAGTGCTCGCCCTGCAGGGTCTTGTAGAGAACAGCCGAGACGTATCCAGCCACAGCCGAGAACAGGATGTAGAAGATCAGGCCCATGGTGCCCAGAGCGCCACGGCTCGAGGGCGAGAGGAAGCCAAGAACAGCAAACACTGTTGGCAGATTGAGCCAAACTGCGTTAGCAACGCGGTTGGCCAAGCAGATGCTGGAGCAGCCAACATACAGATGGTGACACTGGACATGTAGAGCAGCTGGGCACCGTTGCCGACGAGCACAGAGAGGAGCATGCGGAATGCGGGAGGACGGAAGACATCGGCATGGACCATCTTCCAGCCAAAGTCGTCCTGTGCACCGTCCTCTTCGCCAGCCGCGTTGTAGCGAGAAATGTCGCGGTGCAGAGCGCGGAGGAGAATCATGGTGACCATGCTGGACAGGATCAGAACAATGACGATGGAGTTGATGATGCTGAACCAGTGGATCTGCGGGTCGTAGACGTGGAGGTAGTGGTCCCAGCGCGTGCCCCAGGGAATGGGGTCCGGCTGCAAGGCGAATGGTTGCGGATGGATGCTACCGTGTGAGCATTGCATTCTCTGGCAGGGGTTGGCGCGTGGGAGGAGCGGCACATACCACCCAGTAGACGCTGTACGTGTACTGCACAGTGTTGTCTGCGTCGGACTTGACGACAAAGGGAGCCGCCTTGCCCGCCTCGCAGCCCGCGTCCTGAGCCTCCTTGGTCAGACTGCCGGGGTTGACGAGAGCGCCAACAACGCGCATCTTGTCTTCCTTGGAGTGGTAGTGGATGATGATGTCGTAGTGGTTGTTGAGCACGGTCTGGTCGTTCTCGAGCACGGTGCCGAGCTCAAAGCCGCCATTGTAAAAGACCTCGCCAGTGGCGCGGTCCTGGTACAGCTGGGCAACGGGCAGGCCATCGACCACCCAGTTGATTGCGTACTCTTCCTCGATGCTGTGCGATGCCCGCCATTGCGAGGCGTCAGTGCCGGCCAAGCGGCCACGCAGATCCCACAGCCCATGAGTGTGACGCACCTCACGCGAAGGAAGTGTGTGTCGGCGGCAGGGATGGTCGACGTGCAGAGCTTGTTGCAGGTGGAGTTTTGCAGGGCATGGAGCTGGGCGGTGTGCATTCAAGGGCGAGACGCCCGTGGGCAGTGTCAGCAAGCAGGTTTGTGGGCTGTGACGGCGGATGTATGTGTGTGTGTGTGTGGCCGATGTACGGCGAAGATGGCCAGCACCGCCTTCGCACACACATACAAGCCAGGCAGGCAGGCAGGCAGGCAGGCAGATAGGCAGCCAGACAGATAGGCAGCCAGACAGATAGGCAGCCAGACAGGCAGACAGCCAGCCAGATGGCCAGAGCGACAGGCGCACCTCAAAGGGCGACGAGTACAGGCGGTCGCCAAACAGGATGGAGCCGAGCGACTCGCGCTGTGCCTTGGGCCCGTCCTTGGGCGAGCAGAAGTGGAACTGCGGGTGGTAGTAGTCGTACGACACCAGCGAGTCCTCGGCCGACAGCGAGTTGACGTACAGCGGCACCACGTCGCCCTTGGCAAAGTCGTGCGGCGCCACGCCCGGCAGGTAGAACGCCGCCGCCGGCTGCGGTCCTGCCGCCAGGCCCACGAGGGCGGCGGCCGCCACAGCGACTGTCGAGAGCGTGCGTGCGAGCGACATGACGGATTTGGCGGAAGGTCGCAGCGGCACTTTCCCATTCAACCACAACAAGATGGCGTCGGCCGTGTCCATGCCCGCATCTGCATCTGTATCGGCATCGGCATCTGCATCTGCGTCGGCATTTACGTCTGCGTCTGCGTCTGCATCGACATCGGCTGGTCCTGCCCTGTCGCCGGCCCGTCCCGTCGACCTGGCTGCGCTCAAGGACACCGTGTCGGATGCGCTCGCCAAACGCGGCGTCCTGGCCTCGCTCAAGGCAAGCCCTGCAACGCATCTGCAACGCATTTCGGCGTGTGTGCGTGTGTGTCGCTGTACGTGTCTGGCCATCTCGACTGACGCTGCCCTGCCACAGGCCCAGCTGCGCGCCGCCGTCTTCACCACCCTCAACGACGCCACGCCGTCCGCGGCACCGTCCGTCGCTGCCCAGAGAACAGCCTCGTTGGCTGCAACCGAGAAGGGCCGCCTGGCGCTCGACATGGTGCGCGAGTTTCTGCAGTTCTGCAGGCTCGAGCAGACGCTGTCCGTCTTCAACCCCGAGTCGGGCTGCGTGAGTCGCTGGCTGTCGCTTGCTGTCGCTGCTGCCGCCACCTGATCTGCACCGCTCGGCTCATACTCACTGCCTGTTGCTGCGCGATGCATGCATCGCTTCCAGGCCGACACGCGCGTCGACCCTTTCGCTCTGCAGAGACAGGCCGGCATTCAACTGCATGACGGCCACCACGCGGGCACCGCGCCGTCTCGGCCCGTCCTGCTTGCGCTGCTTGAATCTCGTGCTTCTCACGATCACCACTCCTCTGCCCAGCCAAGGTCATCGCTGTCGCTCATCCCTCAAAGCACCAGCGCGGCTGTGTCAGCACCGTCCACACATCCATCCGCCCCGCCGTCAACTTCCTCTTCTGCCGCACAGCCAAATCAGCCTGTGAATGTCCCTGCGCCATCGCCTGCACCGCATTCGCAATCCTCTCCAGCACCTGCATCAACAGCAGCAGCGCCAGCCGCTGCCGGGCCATCGATCGCACAGCCTGGATCATCGCTGCTGGGTTCTCTTCCTCCACCATCATCTCTGTCCAAGCCAGGCTTACTTGGCTCTCTGCCGCCACCGCCAAGCTCCAAACCGTCTCTTCTGCCCATCCCGGCCTCGGCTGCGTCAAGCGTGTTTTCCAAACCAGCGCCATCCACTTCTCATACAGGTGAGCGTTGGACCACGCCACTTGTCTCTTAATGCAACTCATTCTCTGAAATGGCAATGCAGACACGACGCCAGTGTCATTGATACACCATGACCAGCAGGCCACTCCATTAGCAGCACCAGTACCTTCGGTAAGCCCCAAAGCAGCCCCGGCCGCCTTCTCGCCAAAGTCAAGCAAAAACCTCGATGATGAGCTGGACGATCTTTTGGGCCTTGGCGACAGCAAGGAAAAGCACGGCATTGCCACGCAAGGCTCGCTTGAGGGCCGTCGCAGCAGCACTGGTGGCGCGGGAAGGCGGCACTCTCGCAGCAACGCGTATGACGAAGCCGAAACGGATCTGGAGCTGGGCTCGTCCACGCCACACGTTCAGGCAGGAGGCTCGTCTCTCCATAATGACGAGCTTGTAGCTCGGCAGTCTACTGTCTCTTCAAGCGCTGCCCTTGCACCAGCTCCTGCATCGGCTCCTGCACCGGCACATGTTCCAGCTCCAGCTCCAGCTCCAGCTCCAGCTCCAGCTCCAGCTCCAGCCGTGCCACTTGCTCCTTTGGCAAAACCAGCTGCCGTCAAGACGATCGCAGACGAGATCGAGGAAGACATTGACGAGTACATTGAAGACTTTGAGGACCACGACGAGAAGCTGATGAACGGCAATGCCAAGAGCCAGACAGACGAAGAGGTTTGTTTGTTTCGACGAGTGGCGCGTGCATGGAAGTCCTGGCAACTGACGCAACCCACCAATCTTGCAATGCTGCGGCCCAATGCCAATGCGGTCAGTCCGACTATGCAACCAGCGACCGCAGCATGACGCCTACTCGCGCATCAGAGGATCTGGATCTTGTTGAAGTCGTTGAACGAGTATGACGATGTGTGCATCTGGCGAGCCGATCCGATTCTATCGCACCAATAAATCGCCTTATACGGGCCCGATATTCATACAATTACCAAGGATTTTGGAGTTAAATTCGTCGCAAGAGGCGTCGAATAGATGCCCGCGTATCACACGATGGAAGGTTCGAGTCAGCAACGAGCATGCGACGACAAGCAGGCGAGGCACATCCAACGAGGGTCTTACCTTTATCATTAGAAAAAGTGACCCGTTAGGTCGATCGGGAGGTGCCCCGATTCAAAGTTGGTAGTCAAACAAGTCACTGTGTGGGATGCAGGTCAAGTGACTTGAGGGCAGGCTGTCTGCGTGTTGGTCGCAGCTGGACGACGGATGGACCGTGTCTTGAACGCCACAGGACGGCAGGCTGATCTGGTCCCATGAGGCCACATGCGACTTGAAGTGTTTCCGCGTTTGAGGCTGTGGGACAACAGGCGGAGCATCTTGTGCACGCTGCTGGATGGAGATATGCATTGCCGCGATGTCTGCAAGGTACTCTGTCGTGGCTGGATTGCTGTCGGCTTTGGTGTGCGTCAAGTAGAGCGGCCGGTGTCCAAAGAGCAGATGCCACAGTGCGACCATCCCGATGTTGGTGGCTCCAAGCACGTCTCGGTGGTAGACGGTCGTGCATGGTATGCACTCGTAGCGTCGCAGGTTGGTGCGGTTCTCGTATGGGATCCGCTGCTTGCACTGCGGGCACATCTGGCTGGTCAGGTTCTCATTGCAGCGGTAGATCTGTGTGTGTGTGTGTGTGTGCATGATCGTGTGTCAGTTGGTGCACAGATGGATGGACAGCATGGCATCAGACGCACATAGGCATATCCAGACGACCGCAGATGCCTGATGAGAAACCTCTCAAACACTGCATGCCGGCCACCTTGGCCAGTAAAGTCGATGCCAAATGCCCAGACAACGGGAATGTCCTTCTCTGTTGGCTTGTCACAGCGGCCTTGAGACGCAGCAGATGCGCGCTCTCCAGTGGTCGATCCTGCCAGCTTCATGATGCCCTCAAGAGCGTTTCCGCGATCAGACATGCGCTTGCTGCACATGGTGAACCGCTTGGCCTTGACCTTCTGTGGAATGCCATGCCATGGCACTCAATGCAATCAGCAGGCGATCAAGCAGCATGGCAGCCATGTCAATGGGCATACAGAAACAGAGAAACCGTACCCGTGCATTCAGGAATGGCGTGCAGTACGCATGGCAGCGCAGATCCCAAAAGGCTCTCTCGCCAGGCTTGACATTTGGATCGGCATGCTTTGCTGTCTTGAATGCAATGGCCGCCTGGATGTCGGCTGCCTTGGCATATCGGCCATTGAACCTGGCACAAGAGACAGGCACTGTGAGTTGATCTGGTCAAGAGTGCACGTGGCAGAGTCATTGCATGCATACCACCGCTGAAAGTCACGCTCAGCTTGAAACATGCCAGAGGAGAGCACGTAGTTGGACTCGAGCGTATACGAAAAGTCTCTGAGGTCGACCAACATGCTGGACGCGCCATACAGGTACTGCTGGCCCCAATCAAGGCTGACAACGCGAACAGTCTGGTAGCCTTGGTCAGTGAACAGATTGTTGGCGTTGATGATGTCGCGCAGTCGCTGTGAGGCGTAAAAGTTGCGCTTGCCCTGTCATGCCATGGCATGAGTGAGGAATGGGCAATGCATGTGCACCAATGCGCGAGGTTGGGATGCAAGTGGCTTACAGGATTGGGCGTGTATGGCTTGGTGGCTGATAGGTTGGCTGGATCGGCGGCTGTGGATGGCATGTCAGTCGGTGTGGACAACAAGAACGCGTCTGGATTGGCACAGCAACTCACATTCGCCATTAATGTAATCGGGCTCGCCATCAGCCTCGTCAACAAGCCACGGCTGCTCGCCTGAAGACGCCGCGTTGGGATCTGCAGATCAAGGCGGCAGTCAGAATCAATGTGTGCACCATCGCATTCAGGCATGCCACATACTGCGAGGTGACTCTGGACGGTTTGTGCGGCAGTCCAGTGCCAGCTGGTAGATGCTGTATCCATCCGTCATGATGCTGCCAAGTAGGATCGCCTTGGCTGGTCTTGCTGGACGCACAGCATCAATCGCAGCCTTGATATGCTCCTCACGCTCCTTGCCATCTAGACCCTGCTCATCGGCCTCTCGCGTCGCCTTGGCTGTGGCCTTGGCAACCGTGTCCATCTCATCTTTGGCTTCTGAAGGTGTCTGGAAGCGACCTTTCTTGGGGCGGAGACCTGGGAGAAGGATGTCAAAGATGCAAACCTCGCGACTTGCGCTGAATGCATCTTGGATCATGCTATTGGGCAACTCAAGAGCTGACTCGGCATCTTTGTAGCCTTGGAGAAAAGTGCAGTGTCAGCATCAAATTGTGTACACATGGCATATACAGGCAGTGCGACCAACCAAGTGCAGCCAGAAGCTGTAGTCTCAATGCCTGCAAAGCAGGATCCTGATTGCCACGGATGCGCTCATCCTTTGTCCTCATCACCGCCCAAAAGAGGGTGGTCTCAGTGATGAGGACAAACGGATCGCGGCCTGCAGGCTGCGGACACAACTTGAGGGATGAGCCTGCGAGATCACACAACTGCTTGAACTTGCCGGCCTCTGACAGCGACTTGTTGCGCACGACCGCCGTGAGCCTGTGCAGTGCTTGTGGGATCTCGACAGCGCGTCCGTCTTGTCTGGTCGACAGTGGCGTGCCAGACGTGGCATCCCCAGTGGCTGTATCCATTGCCTTGGCAAATTCCGCTGCCTTGTCAGCAGATATACCAGGAATCAGTCGGTGGATTGCCCAGTCAATGAGCATCGACTGGTGGGTCATGAAGTGCACAGCAAGCATGCCACAGATGCCCCGTGCCAGATTTTTGTAGATGTCGTTCCGAGCAGCTGCACACAAACTGTCGTCAAGCCTGCCAGGCAAAACGGCATGCATCGTGCTTGCGTCCATGTGCACAATGGCTGACAGCAATGAGCCGGCCTGCGTCGCGTCCATCTTGGCTGCCCGCGCCACACCAGCCCGCATCTTGGTCATGCTGTCCCGGATCATCTGCTGTGTCCATTCGCGGTTGATGATCATCTGCATGACCGTCACGATCCACGAGTGGGCCACATGCTTTGTTGCCCGCGGCATGACCGACTCCTGACCGGTGAGAATGTAGCCCAGGTATCGCAGAAGCATCGTGACGGCTCCCTCGCCACTAGAGGTGCTGTTTGTGAGCACCTTGAGCAGATCATTTGCCGATGGTACTGCCCGTTGTAGTGGTGGCTCGATGGCTGGTGGTTGGGCATCGGTGCTGCTGGATGCGGCGGCTACTGCTGCTGGTGCTGCTGTTGCTACTGCTGGTGCTGTGTCGTCGGTGAAGGTGCAGATCTTGACCATTGTGCCCGCCTCAAGTCTCACCAAGTCGCCATAGTGAGCAATGTCGGTGTTGCTGCAGAGCGGGCCTTTGCCGTACATGCGCCGGGCATCAATGGGCCATCTGAGGACGCATCCAGCGGCGTAGAGCCACGCGCTCTCGTCCTTGAAGTGATCAGGATCAATATACACATATTCCATCTCACCATTCCTCCTGGCCTCCATGACGCAGAACTTGAGTGGCAGCGGTGCATCTGGGTCGAGTGCGACGAGCTCTTCAACGATGGCGCCGATCATAGTGATGCATGCACGCCGCACGTCGGCCGTGTATCGGTACACGCCATTGAAGATGTTTTCTGAGACCAAACCGCGGGTCTGTGTTGCCGGCGCCGTCTTGGCCTGGTGTCCAAAATACTTTGCAAGCATTGGATCTCCAGAGAGCATTTCCTGTGTGTAGCACAAGTCAACATACACAAAGCCAGACATGCAGAGCAACATGGCAATCCAAACTCATACCTCCATTTTGACAATCTGCTCAGGACGATCGTATGTGCTCTCCACCGGCCTTGGCTCATCGCCATGGATGGCAGCGGCACCCGTCATGACTGGCAATGCAATCAGGCGATAGATTGCTTCCAGTAGCTGCCGTATTGCTGATCTCTCACCACGCTCGTATCTGTCAAAGAACGCACCGGTCAGCACACACACTCAAAGCACATGCCATGCCATATGCCACTTACGCCCGTGTCTCGGCATCAGATTGAGCCTGGCGGGCTTGCCTGCTCGCATCCTTCTTGTGCTCCTGGATGAACTTCTTGGTCTTGGCCTTCTCAGCTTGCTCAGCTCGCTCCTTATCACGCTCAGCCTGCATGGCCAGTGTGACCAGGTATGGATCCTGCCGTGGTTGAATGTAATGTTAGGCATGCATCTTGAATGTGCACAAGATGCTCGCAATCACAAGCCTGCAGTTCAACTCACAGTCGTCCTTGTGTCTTGAAGCACACCAATGTGAAAGACCTTGTCGCAATCTGTGCCTCTATCATCTGCGGCTCGAGGTGGCAGCAGCATCTTGCATGGTTTTGGTGGCTTGACGGCCTGTTGAGTGGAAGGATAAGCAATCGCAGCAAGCCGTCACATGCAAACAGAGCCAGCAAATGCAAAGACGCACCGGTACTCGATTGATAATCGACTGCAGCATCTGCTTTGCTTGGTCATAACACTCGCCAAATTCTGACGCTCGGAAATCAGCATGCCTGACATCCGTTGGGTTTGTCAGGGCGTTGAGCGTCTTTATGGCCGTTTCGCGAATATCGGCCACAGCTTCTGGGGTCGCGATCCGTGTGCTCCTTCTGAGCGGCTGCTTTGTCTTTTTACCCTTGACTGTCACACAAATGCCGTGATCAGTGGTGAATACACAATGCCACACTGTGTCAACCCGTGCAGAGCGAACCTGGCGTTTTTAGACGCCTGAAAGATGCGCATTTCAAGCCTGGATACTTCTTGAGCCGCTCATTCAGTCTTGCTATCACCTTCTGCTCGCCCAGTAATGGATCAAGTCGGCAGCATTGAAGATCAGCAACAGCATGCAGTGGACAGCCAAGACACGCATCCAAGCCTCGCAAAACCCACCAATGCGTGATAAAGAATCTTGCCAGCCGGGCTGAGCTTTGCATATGCTTCTTTAGCGATACGCCAGTCATGCACAGCCTGCAGCAGCTGCTTGCTTGCATTCTCGCAGATATCAGCAAGGATGTCACGGCCATTGAGAATGTCGTCGGCGAGGAGGTCTGCCGTGCATCGGAGAACGCAGCTAAACACGACACGGCAGCCATTGAGCATGACAAAAACGTCGTCCAGTCGCCTTGTGTTGACAATGTGCTTGGCGAGCACCATGACTTCATCCCGTGTAAGGTGCCAAACCGCACCGCTGGCATTGCCCTTCAGCTGCTGTGCCGTGTGGCTCAAGCAGCAGTTGCTGTAGGCTGTGCATGCAGAGGCAGATCTGCCAGTGGCATCCATCAGAATCAGTGCCATGAGAATCCTCCAGAGATCACAAGCACGCCTACTTTTTTCGAGCCGAGGCGGCCCTGTTGGCAGTCCTGCTGTTGCCATTGGATGATGCATGCATTCATGTCAATGCCATGCTGTCCAAGTGCATTCAAAGCAAGACTTACAGCGGTATCATTTGAGCAAAAACATCCCCATAACAACCATGGCTTTGGTCTGTGAACTCTCCAATATCCGCTCCAGTTTCGTCACGGTCGAGAAACACCGCGAAGGCATTGCTGAACGATTGAGCAAGAGGCTTGCCGCCGATCTTGTACATCTGCAACATAAATGAGGCCTTGAAGACATCCACAAACATCCTGGCAAGGTCTGGGTCTTGCAGGCGTTGACAGAACTCTGCGACAGTGATCCCTGCCCATGTTGCCTCAAAACGAATGCATGCCATAATGCACTTTGCAGCCGTGACGATCCCTTGCAAGTCATCATTGCAGCATCACGAGTAAGTCAAGGTCGCAGCGCATGGCATCCAAAATTACAAAGCAGGCAAGCCAACATACCAATCTCATCACAATGAAAATAGTCATTTCTCGCTGCGGCTGCCGCCAACCGGCAGATGTCAAGAATCTCTGGCAAGTCAAAGGTGGCTGCAATAGATGCTACACCTGGGTGGTTGTACGATCTTATCTGCGCAATCTGTCTGCCGCGCATTTGCAGCAGCAGGACAGGGCAATACCCCGCGCAATGAAAGATGAGGTCGGTATCACCACTGATGACGACGACCGGCACATTGCTGTCAAGAAAGGCGCGTGAGCCATGGATTGGAGAGGCATGCAGAAGATCCAACCAACCTTGCTTCGCGCACGCGGCATGCAATGCAAACATCCGCCTCATTCTCGCAAAGGCACACAGATGACCCTTCCCCAAAGTATCCAAGAAGACCCCCAATGGCCCCACAGATTGCCGCCTTACGCTCGCATGTCAATGGAAACGCCCACTGGAGTGACTGGATCTTGTCCCTGGAAGGGCACTCAGTCAGCACGGCATGCAAATCAACAACAGCAAGTGGCATACTTTGTGAGCCTGTTGCCTTTCTGGTCTGCTTTTCGCTTGGCCACCATTGTCTGGATCGACAATGCTGCTTCCAAATTTACCCGTGCCCGCTCAGTGCGGACAGCCTTGATATTGGTGTTGAGAAGCGAGCCATCGACATGGAGCCGGACTGTGTGGAGCTTTCCAATCGATGCTGCGAGGCTGGCAATGAGCGGCTCGAGTGTCGGCGTCCAGTTTTCCTCTGGCTGTGCCAGCAGTATTGGTGCTGCTTTGTAGATATCGCCGGCAAAAAGACTGAGAACGTCCACATGCACAACACACTGGATGGGCGGACGCTCTGTGTTGTGCTGCTGCAGTGTTTGATGGGGCTGTACCACGACCTGAATTGCACCCGAGAGAGGGTTTGTGGGATCAAGGGTTTTGCTACCACCTCCTGTGTCGATGGGAGGAGTCGCGCCGACGACTCCCATGCGTGTTGGGCGTGCTTGTTGGTTTGTTGTTGCGTGTTGTTGTGTGTCGTGGCAAGTCGCGATCTGGTGTTTGTTTGCATTGGCATGCTCTGATTGTTTGGCGGCAATGCATGGAGCACTGGTCTGTGTGTGGAATGGCATGCTCCTCAGAGAGAGAGAGAGCGTTGCACATGACTATGCATTCGCCCCTCTTTATTCATGGAGGACACACACGCACCGCCCAGCGAGACAGCAGGCGCTGCTGCCTGCACCACTGCCGTTGCTGTGCTCGCATCGCGCAGTGTCAGCACTTCTCAAGGGCTCTCTAGATCGACCAATCACAGCGATTCCAACAGGAGTTGACCAATCAGGAATATTCCACCAGGGGTAATGGTATGAGAACCGGCGCCTTTTACGACTTAGCTGAATCGCTCGGCCCTTCCAATGGCCAGCACGGAACCAGGCAGCGACGCCGGTCACGCTGCGCAGCCCATGCAGCCATCCCAACTGCCCCAACCATCACAGCCATCACAGCCGCACAGCGACAGCAGACCAACGCCTGACCCACAGCAATCGCCTCGCAGCAGCCTCCCCTGGCCACTCTCGCTGCTGTGGTCGCCAAGCAATGCATCCAGCAGCGCTGCCCGGCGGCGTATTTTCGTCAACGTGCCTCTCCCGGCACAGATGCTCGACCGCCACGGCAGGCCCGTGCGCACCTACCACGCCAATCGCATCCGCACCTCCAAGTACACGCCGCTCACCTTCATCCCAAAGAACCTGTTTGAGCAGTTCCGCCGGGTATGTCGCAAGCGCATGGCTGGCCCCACACTTGGTCCACACCTGCCCCATCGCTGGCCGCTTTCAACGGTCTCCAATCGCAGTCATGCGTCGAAACAGATTCTCCGGTACCCTCTCACTGCCACAATGGGCACAACGCTGACACGGCCTTGCCTTGTTCTGCCTTCCAGCTGGCCAACTCGTACTTTCTGCTGCTCATCATCATGCAGGCGATCCCAATCTTTACCGTTTCGCTCACCGCTTGGCTGCCGGCGTTGCCGCTCATCGTGATTGTCGGCGTCACTGCGATCAAGGACGGAGTTGAGGATTACCGCCGCCAGCTGGCAGACAACCAGCTCAACAAGGCGCGCGTCCACGTCATCGCCTCGTCGTCCAACACCAATTTTCCGCACTCGCCCCATCCAAAGCCAGCGTCGGCCTTGGCTCCTGGCGCATTCCCTGCCAAGAAGCTGGCCAATGTGAGCACAGGCGCTTCCACAGCAAGCCTTGGCGCGCTGTCAAAGACCAGCCTCGACGCGGTTTCGCCTTCTTTCGCAGACTCGCCGTCTGGAAAAGCGTCGTTTGATGTCATGCGCGAAGGGTGGGTGCATACAACGTGGAGCGAGCTGCGCGTGGGCGACTTTGTTCTGTTGAAACAGAACGAGTCCGTCCCTGCAGACATTCTGGTTGTTGCGTCCAGCAATCCCGACGGCATCGTCTACATCGAGACCAAGAATCTGGACGGCGAAACCAACCTCAAAGCTCGCGAGGCCATTCCAGACACGATGCATGTTCGCAATGCCCAAGACTGTCTGGATCTGCATGCCGTCATCGAGTCTGAGCCGCCATCGCTGAACCTCCACACATACAGCGGCGCGTTCCTGCGACTCGACTCTGGCGTCAACACCAGCCATGACAGCCATGGGCAGCATCATCATCCCGCCAAACAGCCATACAATTCAGTGGGAACGCTTGACAAGCTGGGCGACCTCAAGGTGCCGCTGAGTGCTGCTGTCGCGCCAAGCGATTGCGCATCGTCGGATCAGCAGCCGACCGCCACACCCATCAACATCCAAAACGTTATGCTGCGCGGATGCATCGTGCGCAACGTCGACTACGTTGTTGGCATTGTGTTGTTCACTGGCGCTGATACCAAGATCATCCTAAACGGCGGCGCGACACCGTCCAAGAGGAGTAACATTGAAGAGCGCATGAACGTCCAAGTCAGTATCAGTGTGCTTGCTTCAATGCAAGTGGTGGCTCGTTCTAAATCCTTGGCTCATGGCAGGTTGCGTGCAACTTTGCGATCCTGCTCTCGTTTTGCATCATCATCACCGTCTACGAGTCGCGGTTCTCGTTTGGATGGGCAGAGTCGCAGATGGTGCATCTTGTGTTGGGCGGCACAAGCGCTTCGCTTGTCATTTTCGGGTATGTTGCCAGCCATGAATGGCAGTGTTGGCCGCCCGCGCTGTTTGCTCACAAGCCACTTGCACTGCTTGATGGGCACAGAGCAAGCATCATCATGCTGCAAAACATTGTCCCCATCTCGCTGTACGTGACTCTCGAACTGGTCAAGACCATCCAGGCATACTTTATCTATCAGGACATCGACATGTACGACCATGTGACCAAGGAGACATGCATCCCCAAATCATGGACCATCACAGACGATCTTGGCCAGATCGAGTACATCTTCTCTGACAAGGTAAGTGGATGGCACGCTTGGCTAGCCGCCACATTGCAGACCCTTCCTGACATTTGTTTTGGATCGGCTCAGACGGGCACGCTCACCCAGAACAAGATGGAGTTTCGTCGTTGCAGTGTCCGCGGTCAAGTCTATGGCCAGGGCTTCACAGACGTGTCTATTGACCAGTCTGGCCTGAACGCTGCAGAGCGAGACGCCCTGACAGAGTCGCGCGTCCAGACCATGCTGTCCCAGATGGCCCTTGTCTACTCCAACCCCGTCATCTCGCCCGTCCTGAGCTTCATAGATGACCGTCTGTTCCAAGATCTGCATCCAACCACTGCACCGGATCCGCTCCTTCGTGGCTCTCTCCTGCAGTTTTTTATGCACCTTGCCATCTGCCACACGGTGCCGACTCCAAAGCGGCATAGGGTCGAAAAGCTCGTGTATGCTGCACAGTCTCCTGACGAAGGCGCGCTTGTCACCGGTGCCAAAAATGCCGGCTTCGTGTTTGAGCGCCGCGAGATGAACCGCATGGTTGTGAATGTGCTTGGCAAGCGCATGGCCGTCGAAGTACTCAACGTGCTCGAATTCAACTCTGCGCGGAAGCGCATGTCAGTCATTGTGCGACGCGACTCTGGCGACATCTTGCTCATGACCAAAGGAGCGGACAGGTGTGTTGGTGACCGGCTGTATCCTTGCAAGCTTGCGCTTGGAAACCGGCTGGCTGGCTGACTGGCTGACGGGATGTATTGGCATGGCCAGCGTCATCTACAAGCGACTTGCACCTGGACAGGACGATCTCAAGGCGGTCACGCTTGGACATCTGGCCGAGTTTGCAACCGAGGGACTGCGCACACTGTGTCTGGCACAACGCGTGATTCCGCTGGAAGAGTACACGGAGTGGGTGGCTCTCTACAACAAGGCGGCTCTCTCGCTCGACAACCGAGACGAGCGTCTGGATGAGGCGGCCGAGCTCATTGAGCACAGTCTGGAGCTTGTTGGCGCATCCGCCATTGAGGATAAGCTGCAAGAAGGCGTGCCGCAGACGATTGCGACGCTCCAGCATGCGGGCATCAAGATCTGGGTGCTGACGGGCGACAAGATGGAGACGGCAATCAACATTGGACACGCTGCCAACCTGCTCTGGCAGGACATGACACTCCTCGTTGTCTCTGGATCGGGCCGCGTCGAGGTTGTTGAGCAGCTGTACCGCGCTCTCGCTCAGTTTGGACTCCATGTGGGGAAGAATGCCAGCGAGCTGCCATCCAACTCTACACGGGAGCTTTACCACACAGAATCCTGGCCCAGCTGGTTCCTGACGAGGCTTGGAATCCGGAAACGCGGCAACAGCAGCAGAAACGGCAATGGCGACAGCAGCAACAAGGTCAGCAACAGCGACTTGCCGCATGCGACGGGAAGGAGGCATAATTCTTTGTTTCCAGCCAACCGGTCGGCACAACGAGCGCGTCGCAACCAGCACGAAAGGCTGGTCGAGACGCTCAACGGCCAAGGCGCCAACGAGTCGCTGGCCCGTGGATACGGCCTCATTATCGACGGTGATGCCCTCGAGCACGTGTTTGAAAACCTTGCGACCCAAGAGCGGCTGCTGGAGCTCGGCATGCTGTGCAAGAGCGTCATTTGCTGCCGCGTCAGTCCCAAACAAAAGGCACAGGTCGTGCAACTCGTCCAACGCGGACTGGGTGCCATGTGTCTCAGCATCGGCGACGGTGCCAATGATGTCAGGTGCGGGCAACGCCTGTTTGATTGTGTGTACAGCCCCGCGGACGACTAACACGGATGCATAGCATGATCCAAGCTGCGCAGATTGGTATCGGCATTTCGGGCAAGGAGGGACTGCAGGCAGCCATGGCCAGCGACTTTGTCATTGGACAGTTCCGGTTCCTGTCAAAGCTCATGTTGGTGCACGGCCACTGGTCATACTACCGCATCGCCGAGGGCATCTTGACGTTCTTTTACAAGAACATGACCTGGGTGTTTGCCATGGTCTGGTACCAGTTCTTCTCGGGGTGAGGCTCGCTAGGTCTGATCAGGCGTCGCTTGCAAGGCTGGCCAACTAATGCGTGTCTGGTGACGATAGATTCACGGCTCTGATCCTGTACGACTACAACTACATTCTGCTGTTCAATCTCATCTTTACGTCACTCCCACCGCTCATCATCGGCGTGCTGGACCAAGACCTCTCACAGCAGCAGATCCTGGCGTTTCCGCAAAGCTACCGAATCGGCATCACCCGCTCCATCTTCTCGTTCAGCCGATTCTGGTCGTATGTCGCAGACGCAGTCTACCAGTCGGCCGTCTGCTACTATATCGCACACACGCTCTTTAGCGAAACCGTTGACGCGTCGGGACACCCGGCGGACCACATTGTGCTGGGCACGGCAACAGCCATGTTCGCCATTGTCACCATCAACCTGACCATTGCGATGGCTGTCAAGTCGTGGACACTCCTGACCACAACGGCCATGTTCCTCAGCGGCATTTCGTTCGTGATCTACGTGCCCACTTGGGCTGCTATTGGTGGCGGCAAGTCACGCGGCATTGGAGAGGTGCTGTTCAGGGATCCGCGGCTGTACCTTGGTCTCTTGCTGTCGGTCGTTGTGTGCATGCTGCCACGGGTCGTGTTGACGTACTCGCGGGTCATGTTCGTGCCCACGGATCTGGATATCCTGCGCGAAATCAAGGTTGCTGAGAGCAGCCAGAGCGAATACTCACAGGTGTCAGTTGACGATGAGGACGAAGACGAAGACGAGCCCGAGCCGAGCCCGAGCCCGAGTCCATTCCCCTGGATGGCAATCGTGAAGCCAATGCTCCCGCGTCTTCAAGCGACGGTCACATGGCCGATCCATCAACGCGCATTGTGCAAGTTGACGGACCTGGCAGCATGGCAGCAACAGCAGTTCCAGCGGCGGTCGCTCGGCAGTCGTCATCACTTCGCATTCGCGTGGATCAAGGCAATGTTGACGGCGCTGTCCCTGGCACAGCTGGTGTTGCAGTAGGATCTCCTTCTGGTACTCCCAATGGCCGCACGCTGCGACATACCCCATCACGCTCGGTCATTGGATCGCATGCTCTTCTGGACTCGCCAATGGCTGCCAGCCTGACGCCACGAGAATCGGCCGCGCAACGCCGCCTGTCCCTGGTTGGGCTCTCTCCGACCGTCCAACCAGGCTCGGAGTCTCCATCTCGCAGATCAAGCCTTGCTCATGAGCGAGGACCAATCCAACACTTTGGCATGCACGATCAGCCGATTGACAGACACATGGTGCCGATTCCTGGCGCGCCGCTCCACGGTCGCAGCTCTGTGCAAGACCGGAACCAGCAGCACCCGCATCCGCATCCTCTCCATCACCCGCACCCGCACCATCCAGGCGGCACAGCACCCATGCTCAGATCCATGTCAAGCAACTCGCGCATCAGCATGGAATCGCTCAACCGCGTGCGATTCATGGACGCCACAGGCTCGAGCCATCTGGCCGATCAACCCGTGGCCGTATCTCGCCCCAACTTCCACGACCCACTGCATCTCTCTCGGCACTCGCAGCTGCCGCACGGATCGGTGCATGGCGAGCCGGCTGACGGGTCGTATCATATTGACGCGGCTACAGGTGTGGCTGAAGTGACTTGGACGGGCTTTGCGTTTTCGGTTGACGAGTCGGCTGCAAGCCGGCGTGCGAGTGTGCTCTTGACTGCTTCGCCTGTGCCGAGATCGCCGACACCGGACGAGCTTGGTCGGCATGACGACTGAATGAATATGTTTGCCACTTTCTGCTTCGAGCTCAGACATGCAGATCGACTATTCCGTCCAAGTGCCGGCGCTGCCGATTGTCCTTGGGTCGTCGTCCAAGTTCCGTGCACAGATCCTGCGGGATGCCGGCCTGGCATTCACGACGCTGTCGCCCGACATCGACGAGAAGGCCATCGGCGGTGAACATCGGCAGCCGTCTGCGCCAGGCGCAAGCGGGCCGGACCCCAGTGCGTTAACGCTCGAGATTGCCAATGCCAAGGCCGATGCGCTCGTGAGGCAGGCCAAGGCCGGCAGCAGTGGCACCGGCACCAACAGTGACGAGAGCGGCGTGCTGCTCATTGCCTGCGACGAGGTGGTTGCCTACCGTGGCCAAGTGCGGGAGAAGCCAGAGTCTGAAGACGTATGCTTGCCCACGACATTCACCAGCAGGCGGTCCGCAGCCGATGGCTAATGTGCGCTTGACCGACAGGAATGCCGGGCGTTCCTGAAGAGCTATGCGGCATACCCAGTCGAGACCTACTCGGCACTGGTCGTCGTCAACACGCACACTGGCAAGCGGGTGCAGGGCGTCGATGTTGCTCGGCAGTACATGACAGAGATCCCAGACGATGTCGTTGATGCGGTGCTCGCCAAGGGCGATATCATGTGGTGTGCAGGCGGCGTCATGGTCGACGAGCGTGAGTGCGTTGTTTGCCGAGTGACTGCGGCGATGGCTGACGAGCACTCGCTGTGCAGCGTTGTTGTTCCCGTATCTGGGCGAGCGACAGGGCGATCTGGACTCGATCATTGGCATGCCGCTTAGACTGCTCGACAGACTGTTGCGTGAAGCCACATTGTAACAGGAATGAACCTGCTGCTCTCAGGTACGAGCTGAATGCGAGCAGACGCACGGGCAACAGCCTCGTTGGATCATGGCTGCATTGCTTGTACCCGTCTCTGCAGCCATTTGCGGCATCTGTTCTTGGTCAATCATCACAAAGAAACTCTGATTCTTATAGTTCCAAGCTCCGAAAAACGCAGAAGCGCCAATCCTCGATGGTCCAGTGGTTAGGATTCCACGCTCTCACCGTGGCGGCCGGGGTTCGATTCCCCGTCGGGGAGCTTCTCTTTTGCCCATCTGGCATCTTCTTCCCTTTTTGCACAACCATGCTGCATGCCACGGCGTTCTTTTGCTGCTACCGGCTGCGCGTGTGCACTGGCTGCTCGAGGTCTCGCTGGCTCGTGTGCCGCCCACGCATCTGGCTGGAATAGTGGCTGCGCGTTGCAGGCAACAGTGTCCTGGCTGACTGCGGTTGTGCATTGGGATTGGATGGCGGGGTCGCTGAGCGAGTGGTGTGCGATGGTGTAGTGCACACGGAGCAGTGTTTGTGGCATGGGCAGTCCAGGTCCAGCATCCATTGCCTGATGCGATTGCTGATGGACCGTGTCTCAAGGTATGACTCGACTTGGCCTGTCTTGATCGTTGATGCTGAAAATGCCAGCTGGACAAACAGCTCACTTGCAAACGACTGCTGTGCTACAAATACTATTGTCATTGCTGTAGGCAGCTGCTGATGCAGCCACTGCCCTGCTGTCTGGCTGCAACAACTACCACTCGCGTCGACAATGGAGATGCCGATATCAGCGGCTGTGCACCACATGATGGGCCATTGCAGACAGCCTCTGCCGACTCGATCCTGGACACTCGCTGGCGAGAGTGGCTGCCGGTCAATCGCTGCATCTGCGTAATCTCCGCAGACTCTGTGTGGCGCAGACAGCAACAACGAAACGGCCTGCAAGGGCATCGATGTAAGGGCATCCATTCATTTACCTGAGCAGCCGCTCACTTTCTCTGGAGGTTGGCACGCAGCTCAGCACGAGACTTCTCCTCGAGTTGTGTCAAGGCGTTCTTGACAATCTGAAGCTGGTCGCGCACGCCCTTGTCGTTGGGAGCCTGCTTTGCGGCGGCCAAGAGACAGGCGTGGGCAAGATCCAGGTCGTTGAGCTTGTACAGAGCCTGGCCCTTGCGGAACTGGGCCTGTCGATTGCCGTTGCCCAGATGAGCGTCATATCACAGACTGTGGGCAGGCGAGATGGGCGAGATGGGCGAGATGGGCGAGATGGGAAGCACGAACCTTGATGTTGGTTGCGTCGACGGCGAGCACCTTGTCACAGTAGACGACGGCCTTTGCATAGTTGCCTGTCTTGATGTAGCACGCCGCCATGTTGGAGTGGCAGGCCTTGAGCGTCTGTGTATGATGCCAGTCGGTCAGACGTGTGCAGGCCTAGCAGCTGGATGGCAGGGCAGGCAGGCAGGCAGGCGATGGTCGCAGCGGCCAGACTCACAGTCGAAATGTCGTCCTTCTCGTCCTTCTGCAGCGGGACGAGTCTGGACTGGCCGACAAAGGCATTCATGGCCGTGTTGTCGAGGCCCGACAGGTGCAGGATTGCCAGGTGGTAGTTCTTCAGGGCTGGGGGTGCCGGGGGGCGGCGGAGAGCACCGCAGCGCAGCACAGGGGCGACGGGAGCGGCGGGTTCCGGCGCAGTGCGTGCGACAAGGGTGCAGAGACGCGGGTGAGTGACGAGCAGACGCAGACGCAGAGCAGCCGCAGAGACAGAGGCAGAGCAGAAAAAGGGCAGAGGCAGAGCAGCCTTACCATCCTTGAAGTTGTCGACCTTGAAGAAGGCGTTGCCCGTCTCCTTGTACGCCTTGCCCTTGTCCAGGTTGGTGTGAGTCGGGTCGTCCTGGCCAGCCATCGTTGTTCACGCACACGACGAACCACGAGGCTGCAGCAAAATTGCAAGCCGCCCTTTGACCAGCGGAGCAACATCCGCCTGTGCACCACCGGCCCTGCAGCCTCCCTGCAACACATATAAGAGCGATGCCATTCAGCCACCGCCCCGCTGCCGACCGCCAATCGCCGCTGCAGCCCGACGGCCACCTGCATTCACACCCGCCACGCCTGCCCCGTCTGTACCAACTCCCGCCGCCGGAGCCTCTGCACCACCACGACCCCCTGCTCCACCACCACTTGCACCAACAGCAGCACCAGCAGCACCAGCAGCACCAGCAGCACCAGCAGCAGCAGTCGTACCAAGACCAACCAATTCAGCCACAATCACATCACCTCGATCGTCACCAAGACAGCGCAATGCTTGCACAGACACACCCGGCCATGATCCCGTCAGAACACACCCACAGCCTGCTTGAGCACGACCAGCACGACCACCAACAGCAGCAGCAGCAACAACAACAACAACAGCAGTATCAGCAACGGCCACTCTCGCTCCACCATTCAAGCCAGCAAGCGTCCGTGTCTGCTTCGTCTGGCCACCATGACCACAACACCGACCACATGGCTGCTTCAGCCGCTGTGCACCACCACCACAACAGCAACCACGACGACAACCACCAGCAGCAGCACACACAGCACGGCGATAGCCAGCTGGCCTACGAGCAGCAACAGCAACAGCACTACCAAGGCCGCCCCGCCCTCTCGTTCCTCGTCCACACCAACAGCTTCGACAATATCGCTCAAGACGCCTCCGCCGTCGGCATCGACACCAGCTACAGCAACACAGCTGCAACAACCTCGCTGGCGCTGGCAACGCTCCTTGCAGCAGCGCCTCACCAAAACCACGGATCGCAGGACGGCCTCGGCTACAGCCCGCTGCAGATGACGCTGCCAGCCACATCCGTTCCACGGCCGTCGTCTGCCCTGAGCATGCATCTTGGCCTTGGCTCAATGGGCTTTGGCAGCATGGCGTCGTCGGCGCACGGTGGCATGGTGTCCAGCGCCGTGCCTCCCGGTGCCCACGGCGGGTGGGCTCGGTGCCAATGCCAATGCCTGTCTCTGTGCCTGCATCTGCACCTGCGCCTGCACCAGCCTCGCTGCCGTACAGGGACTTTTCGGCAATGCCGGTGGCTGACGACGGCAGTGGTGCACCGCTCAACGCAGACTCGTACAACGACCACCGCATCAACCATTACCAGCACCAGTACCAGCCGCTGCAAGAGTACCAGGGCCACCACCAGCAGCACCAACACCAGCAGCACCAGCAGCAGCAGCAGCAGCAGCAGCAGCAGCAGCAGCAGCAGCACAGCAGCAGTATCAAGACCACCATGGCCAGCATCCCCAGCATCGCCAGCAGGACCCCAGCGCCACAGCGCCCGCCGCTTCATCGTCCCCCTTCTCGTCTGCGCCGCCTGCTCACGGCATCACCACCGCTGCTTCCTCCTCGCGAAAAGCAGCACCGCTCACCATCGACACGTCGTTTCGCAGCAAGCAGTCGGCTGATCAGATGCCCGTTGTGCACAGAGCCCCCGCGTCTGCACCATTGCGCCGACGCCGAAACGACATGCTGACCTCGACCCTCACGGGCGGCCCGCAGTTTGGACGCACCGTCCAGCATGCCTCCATCTTCTCCTCGGACATGGCCGACAGGTACGTTGGCCGCTGCGCGCTTCCTGTGCCCCTCGCTTCAACCCTCCTGCCTCTGCCTCCCCCCTTTCATGCCGGCTGATCCTGGGCCCGTGACTCACAATCTGCTACCATCGCATCGCCATCCATCGCTGTGCTTTGCGCTCTCACTTCCTCGTGGCACGCTTGTGACACACACTTGAACGGCCAGCTTCAACGTCTCGGTCATGGCCAAGATGGACCGCGGCTTCTTCCTCTCGGGAACAGAGTGGACCTGCTACAGACGCAATTACTTCCAGCTGTCGGCCGCGTTCACATGCACAGATACCAGCAACAACCAGGTCCCGCTGCCGTGCGTCGCCGTCGACCCAGAGACCAACGCCAACCACATCATCTCGTCCTTCTGCATCGGCATCTCGGCACGCATCACCGCCGGCTTCAAGTCTGTCGATCTTGTCCAGCAGACCGCCAAGCGAGACAAGGGGCCGCAGGGCACGCCCGAGCCTCTGCCCTGTGTGCCCGGTGGCGACGTGTACCAGTACAACCGCGTGCACGCCAGCACCATCGCCACTTTTGAGCGCGTCCAGTTCCGCACGTCCACGGCCAACAACGGCAAGCGTCGCGCTGCCCAGCAGTACTTTGGTGTCGTCGCCAATCTGTTTGGCCTGACGGACAATGGCCAGTTCATGCTGCTGGCATCCACCGAGTCGGCCCCTCTAGTCGTGCGTGGTCGTTCGCCCGGCCACTACAACGACACGGCCAGCCTCAGTGCTGGCGCCGCGGGATCGGGCGACTACGAGGCCGCTGTTTCTGCTGCGGCCGGGTATGGCGGCGAGCTGATGGACGACGCAGACGAGTACGCGGACCAGGTGCCGCCCATCAGCAGCATAGCCAAGAGTCCGTACGAGAACGCCTCGTTCGATACACGCAGCCAGCCGTCCAACCAGTTCAGCCAGCCGTTCTCGCCATATGCGCCGTCAATGTACTCGGGCGTCTCGTCCACCAGCCAGCTCGTGTCTCCCGCGCTGCCTTCCGCAGGACCCAGCTCGCTGTCGACGCCGTCGTCTGCGTTTGTGTTCCCTACGCCTTCTGGGCCTGCCTCTTACAATGCGCCTTCCGTATCGTCGTCTCTGACGCTCAGCGGCGACGACTACCGCTGCTACCCTAATGCACTTGGCAGCCATCGCCACGGCAGTCTTGGCAACGGCGTGCACCAGCAGCAGCACCAGCAGCAGCACCCCTACTATCCGCACTCTGCGCTCGATGCCTCGTCCATCCCGCAACGGCCGCGATCGCAGTCTGTATGGGCTCGATCGCGTGCCATGTCAACCTCTGGATCTTCCTTCCTCACAAACGATTCGTGTGGCGTCAGCAACGACGACGAGTACTCGCTCACAAACGCCAGCGCTGCTGCTGCTGCTGCTGCCGCCGCCGCTGCCCACTCGCATCGCCCCAGTGACGGAGCCATGGCCACGCACGTGTTCTCACCACCTGCGCCACTGTCGGCACCACTGCGGAGAACGTCGCTCGCCATGAACATTCAAGGCGCGTTGAATACAGACGCGGCCCACTCTCCACTCACGCCAGTCAACGCCACCATCGTCAACGGCGGCGCACACGGCGGCATGGCCGGTCCGTTCCAAAGCGGCACGCCTCTCCAGTCTCAGCTGTCGTTTAATGGCTCGCGTTTGCTCATGTCACCTGCATCGTCTATGCAACCACAAGTCCAGCAGCCACAGTCGGCTGTCCAGTCGCAGTTGTTTGATGCTGCTGTTGCTTCAAACGGCACTGTCGGCCGATCGTCGAGTGTGGACCAACTGCAAGCTGTCTCTGTCGCACATACTCTTGCTGTTCCCAGTGACTCTCTGTTTGGCTTGCACTCTCAGCCGCACTCACAAAGCGATCACAGCCTGCAGCAGCAACAACAGCAGCAGCAACAACAGCAACACCCATCGCTCCAATCAGTCCAGAAGCAGCAATGGTACCGATCCGAGCCTGGCTTGTCCATTACAACAGCATTGACAAGCCACACGATCGCCAACGACACGATCGGCAGCCACAGCATGATGCATCCCCCCTCGAGCGCTCTCCGCTCTGGACTTGGCTCGGCCTCCATCCCCGTGACGCCAATGACGCCGTCCACGATCGAGCTTGGCCGCATCCTGCGCACCATGAACTTTACTCCAGGTGCGCCAGACGCCACGCCGCCAATGACCACGTCTGCGCTTGTTCAGATCCCCGAGTTTGCTGCGCCGCACCTGTCCGCCGACGGTTCACAGCAGCCGTACCACTTGCAGCCAACACCAACACATAATTATGCACAGCCACCGCCTCAGATCCACGATGCAACTCCGCTTGCAGACCCCCTCGACGCCTCCCTGCACTCTTAGTTTTGGTATTATAAATAGCCACTTTTGTCATAATCAATTTCGATTCTCTCCCTCGATTTCGCAACGTTTTTTTGTTGCCAAGCGATGGCTGCTGGCCGACTGCCACGATTTGTGCCGTGGGCGGTACCTGAGGAATGGGACTGGGTGTACACGGCGCTGTACTATCCCAGCACCGACATGCAGGCTGCCGGTGTCCGTCGTGTACGTTGAATGCATTTCCCGTCTTGTCGGGCTCTTGTTGGGCAGGGCAGGGCAGGGCAGGGCAGGGAGATGCTCGTATTGCCATTGACGCTGACCGGTTTGGCTGCGACTGGCGACAAAACACACACACGGATGCACACACACGCTGCGCCGGTGCTGTGGCATCGGCATGTAGGTCAAGGCCTGGGCGAGCCGTGGAAAGGTGCCGCATGCCATCGAGAGCACGGCAGCGTTTGTCGAAATCAGTCTGCGAGACACTGGCCTGTTTTCCGCCTTGACCGAGAACGAGCTGCGGCTTCAGTATGCCATGGCGTTCATCCGGTATGGGGCTCGCTTGGACGCGATGTGGACAAGCCACCTCGGGCGGATCGTCTGCTGCTCACATGCATGGATGAATGCATGCGTCTCAAACGGGCGTGGACAGATTCGTCAACGGTTTGGTGGACCAGGCACAGAAAGGCGCGTACGCTTCAAGTGTTGCTGGCATCGCAGAGAGCCTTGGTCTGCCCTCGTGGTTTGTCGAGCTGCGTCACAGCGCCACGCACGACAAGCTGCCGACGCTGTCACTGTTTCGCGCCGGCCGCACACAGGCTCTCGCGTGGCTGAAAGCCAACTACTGGATCGTCCAAAAGGCGTTTGTGGCAGATACCACACAGAGCGTGACGGCTGCCTTGCGCGCTTACAAGGATGCAAGCAAGGAGGCCAAGAAGAGTGGCTCGAAAGGTATTTCCTTGCGGCCAAGACCAAGTGCTTGCGATTGCTGGCAATGTAACGATGCTGACGAGAGTGGTAGCTGCAAGCCAGAAGGCTGAAAGGGATACGTTCAAGGCCATTTCGGACATTATTGAGATGCTCTCGCAGGAGACCTACCCAGAGATTTTGTTGCCCATCATGCTGCAGCTCGGATTCCTTGTGCCTCTTGCCAAAAAGTGCGTTGGCGCTCTTTGCGATCGTGATGCACATTGACCGTATTGCCACATTTAGACTCACAGTATCTGCACTGCAGGAAGCGCACCAATGCATCCACGACAGAGCTGCCAGAGAAGCTTGTCGAGCTGTGGCAGCGATTGATCGAGTCGTTTGAGAGCGCATGGCCTGGGTTCACCCAAGAGCTCGTGCTTGCCATCATTGACGTGCTGGGGTCTGATGCTTCAGTGGCAGCGATGCCAGCCCTAGATCCAGCCGACCAAGACATTGAAACCGCTGGAGACGAAGACGGCGCGATGGATGGCGACGCAGATGGTCAGACGCAGGCAAAGGATTACAGGACCAGTCGCAGCTATCGCGCCACTCTAAGTGAGTTGGCATGACAGGATGGCTTACATGCTACCAGGCACTAACGTTTCACCAACAGCTGCGTGGGCCGTATATCTCATGCAGGTAGGCTGGATGGCACAATCCTCTGAATTTGATAATCTCAAGGTTGCGCAAATGTGCCTCAGCATGCCCAATCCAAGGTCAGCTACAATCACTTGAACCTGCCAGACGCAAATGCTGACAAGAGATGAGTCTCTGCATGCATGCATGCATGCATGCATACATACAGCACGCTCGAGATTCTCAAGTTGGCTGCGTCACGGGACCAACAAGTCCACAACAAGTTGAAGGAAGCGATTGCGTTCCTGGACAAGAAAGCCGAGCTTGACCAATTGCACGCCAAAGAGTTGCATCTCTTTGCCATCAAGCCAGCTGGATTTGTCTCCGTCGTACCATCTGCCGACAAGCTGCCTCACACACTGTCGTCATTGGAGGCATCTGAGCAGCAACTTGTCGACGAGATGGAGCAGCGTCGGCAGCGCGTCCACCAGCTCAGAGCGTTCACCATGCAACAGCAGCAACAGCAGCAACAGCAGGGGCAATCTAGCAGCGAGTCGCTCGACGTTCAAGACGCTGACGTAGAAACCCAGAGAAGCAGCGACGCATGGCAACTGCTGGACTCTGCGTCATGGAAACCGTGCCCAATTGGCTCACTTCCAGGCGGCATTGTGCCATCCTTTGATCTACCGGCCGAGTACGATGACATGACGTTCCTCGTGTCTCGCGGCATACTGCAGTTTCCGTTTGGGCTGGCCGCACCACAGGCGATCATGGGCGACCAGGAAGTGCATGGGCACTCTACTGCTGCAACTACTACTGCTGCTGCGATGGATGCTGGCGCGATGGATGTGGACACTGGTGGTTTTGGCGACGCTGTCCACACGAGATATGCAACTGTTGGTGCTGGCATAATAGGATCTGTTGATCAAGCTGGCCTGGTGCTCTTGTAGTGCGTCTGTGATGGCTTTCTCGCAAACAAGGAATGAACCAAGCCCTCTTTACAGCACTTCAGTCTTGAGAACCCGAGTTGCCTTCTTCTTTGGCTTTGGTGCTGTTGATGGCATCCAGGTCAGCATGATCGTTGGGCAGGGCAGGGCATGCAAGCCTGCCGCTCCCTTACCATGATCGTTCTCCCGCACATAAAACTTTCGAAGTGCGATGATGGCCTCCTCGCGATACAGGCCGCCCACGGCCGGGTACTTGCTTCCCTCTCCAACATCGCTAGCATCATGGCCACTTAGCACGTGTCGAGCATGCGCCGCAGCCAACATGGAGACCACTCACTCGGTGTGGACGTTGAACACTGATCCGCAGCCACCAAACTTGTCGTTGCCGCACCCATACACCACGCGACGGATGCCCAGCTGCCGTAACGCCGATGCGCACATAAGACACGGCTCGACCGTCACATACAAGTCTGTTGACCCAAACGTCTGCGAGGTGTAGTCCCACAGCGGCGTGTCCTGTGGTCGGCGTGCCAGGATCTGGTCAATGGCCTCAAACTCTGCATGGCGAGTGCCCTGCTTGCATCGTCCTCGACGGTCAGCTTTGGTTCGGTGACGAGGCGTGCCACGTTGAACTGACGTTGAGCGTCTCGTTGGTGCGGTTGCGGCCCTCGCCAATGACGCCCAGGGTGTCGTGGACAAACACACATCCGACTGGCACCTCGCCCACGTCATATGCCTCTTGTGCCAGCTCCAACGCCCGGCGCATGTGTCCACAGTCGTGCTCTGAAAAGCTCATAGATCGTCGTTGGATGAATGGATATGTGGGGCTAAATGATAAATGTATTTTACAGCTGGCGGGGGGCAGCCAACGGGGTCGGGATGGGCGGCAGGACAGGGAGAGTCTTGCCCTTGGAGGCTGCGTGCTCAGCGTCCGTGCGAACGAGCACCACCGGGCAGTTCTTGCAGTGGTTGTTGATGTACTGCGACACGCTGCCGATGATCAGGTGCGAGAAACCCGTGCGGCCGTGCGTGCCCACAACGACCATGTCGGCAGCGAGCTCCTTTGCGCGCATCACGACAGACGGGCCAGGAGCGCCAACGAGGACCTCGGTCTCGACGTCAACGCTGATGCCCTCGCGGACGTGGTTGCGGAGGTGGTTGGCCCACTCCTTGACGTACACGTGGGCCTCGTCAAGCACGGCCTTGGTCGCATCGGTGTCGGTCGTGATGCGTCGAATGCCGACCTCTGCACGATCGTTGATGGGTGGAGCGAGGCGGGTGTGAGTGGCTTGCAGGACGGCTGGCGATCAGGCAAAAACGGCAAGGCATGAGATGACCCACCAGCGAGCTCGGGGTCCATGGACACCACGGGAATGTCTTGGACGGAGTTGAGGATGACGACACGGTCGCCGTTCTGGATGAGATGCTTAGCGGCCCAGTCGATGGCGATGACGGACGGCTGCGAGAAGTCGGTGGCGATCAGGATGGTGCGGGTGTTTGAGACCATGTTGATGATGCTTGCGATGCTTGTTTGTGGCTGTTGCTTGCTGGCAAGAGGGCAGAGGGTGTGCACAGGCGTCTTTATAGTCGCGGCGGCTGCTTGGCTGCGTTGCCGGGTCACGTCAAGCTGAGTCAGTCAGTCTGAGTCAACTTGAGTATCTGCGCGTGTATGATTGGCCAGCATCTGCGCATGTGCGTCTGTAAGAGTGGTCTCGTGATCATCGACGCGGATTGACAGACTGACCGACCGTGACTCATGGCAATCGACCGTGGCTGCGGGCAGTGACGTCCTCAGAGCAACGCTGATTCGAGCGACGACCAGGAGTCTCGAGCCGTCTCTTGGCAGCAGCGTGCTCCTTGTCCTTGCCAGCCAAGCCCTCAGGCACCTTGCGTGCCGCTTCTGGTGGCATGCTGCTCATCATGGTTCCAACAACAGATAGCAGCAGCAGCAGCAGGCTGTGAACGGCGAATCGCATTGCGTACTTGGTGCACACTGCGCTGGAGCCACTCGGCCACATTGAGGTGTCCGCCTGCAGCAGCAGCATTGGCGATCGCATCCAAGGTGGGGCCGTCGAGTCCATTCGCATGAAGCCACTCAAGGACATGCAGAGGCCTGTTCACTGCTGCAGCGCCACCTGCTGTGAGCGTCGCATTAAAGCCGTGCTTGTGGAGCCGCCTGCTGGCATTGCCCATTGACGATTGCTGAGTCGGCCAGCGAGATACGTGGCGACCAATGCTCACATTGAATTGGTCTGCACACGCCTGGCCACAATGCGTGGCCCAGATCGAGCTGGACCGCCGTGTGGAGGACGGCTTCGTGGCACGGCCTCAAATATGCGAGCGGATGGGGCATACTGTGGCCAACCAAGGGCCTGGTGCTTGATGGCACACTCTGGCAGGCACACTCTGGCACACTGTCCATTCATCCATCTCGTAAGATCCGCGCGCACTTTCCTCGCTGACAGTAACGACCAGGGTGGTTGAACAGCGTCGCATCAACAGCTCGACAGCAACAGGACGACAGGACAGCAACGGCAGGCATGTTCACAAACTTCGATGGCGACTACAAGTCCCGCAGGAACATCAATCTGGGCGGCAGCAACAAGGCTCGCCAGGACAAAGAAGCGCTGTTGCGCCAGGCTCAGCAGGAGCGGCTGATGCGGGAGCAAGAGCGTCGACGCATGGCGAGTGCATCACGCATTCAGGTGAGCAGCTGTCTGCGTGCGCTGTGTGTCTGCAGATGCATGCGCCGATGCCTCATGGCATGCTTGCACCGGCATCTCACTCTTCCGCCAACGTGCTGTGTATGGCTTGACTGACGGCTCGCTTGGCAGGCATTCTATCGTGGCCGACGAGTGTCCAGACATGCTTCGCAGGAACAGCGGCAGGCATTCGACCACAGGGTGATGCCGTTGCTGCACACGTTTGCCGATCCGTCGCTGGCTGCTTCTGAACGCCAGAGCAGCCCACTGCAGGACCCAGCCAGCCTGATGGATGCAACCGCACGGCTGCTGCTGTTCTGGAGCGTCAGCAAAGACACGGACCGGCTCGCTGCTTTGGCTGTGTGTTTGGCGCAGCCATCGGCCGATGCTGGTGAGTGGCCGTCTGGACGGATGCGTATCAAGAGGATCGATCGCTCCAGACGTGGTGGCATTGGTGCTGACCTGTGCCTGCTGGACATACTGCAGACATCCCTTTCGTGCTGCTGCCGTTTGTTCGCTGTGCCGACCAAGGGCTGCGATGGAAGCGGCTGCTTGTGCGTCTTGCCAACTGCATGCTGCAGACGCTCTCACTTGCAGAGTATGTTGTATCCAGCCTGATCTCCATCGTTAGCATTCATGCTAAATACCACCACGTCGTTGGACAGAAACACACCAAAGAACGACGGCGCAGACACGGCCAGTCTTGCCGCGCTGTACAACCTCTTTGACGACTTCTTGCTCAACACTACGAACGGCCCTGTTCTCAACCGCAAAACGCCCCTGGATAGCCTCCTCATCTACGCGCCAAAGCGGACATGCCCGGTTCCTGCAGACGCGCCGTTCGACTGCGTTCATCTGGACGATGCCCGCTTTCTTATTGTGCAGCAGGGACTGTTCGAAACAGTCAGAGCCATGATTACGGCGGCTACGGGCACAAGCGCCACGGGCCCAAGCGCTACGGGCGATTCGCGCTCCAGCAAAGCCGTGCATCTTGCCATTGCCGCCATGCGCTCGTTCACCCGCACATCCATGCTGTTTGACGGCATTCTCGTCCAGTTTGCCTTGCAGGTGCTCACGGTCCCGTCCCTCCTGAAGGCTCGTCTGCGGCCAGCGGATGCAGCCATCCTGCGATTAGGCGTTCCTCTTGATCGGCTTGCTCGTCTTCTTGCAGAGATTGCGCAGGACGACTCTTCGCATCCGCTTTCCAGCTGGAATCTTGGCCTGCTTGACGCGGATACCAGCCAGCGATCCATGCTGTCACTTCTCGCCAATTTCATGGGGCTTTGGGAGACGCGGGTTGCCAGCAGCAGCGCGTCGAGCGCCGAACTCTCGCTGTATCTCACAGCCATGCAATCTCTGCTTTCTGCCATTAACCCAGCCACGTTTGCACGTGTTAATGCACAATGCAAGTACTTTTTTGCTGCGCTACTATGCTTACTATGGCCTTGATGGCTGCCGTACTAACAGTGTCTTGGCATACAAACAGCCGAGGCCGGACGCGAGGCGGACACCACATTGCCGCAGGTGCAGGTGCCAGTCCAGACGCAGCAGCCAAACATTTTGGCTGATGCACAGGCAGCGGCTATTCTTGCCAAGATTTCGGACCAGCATCATATCAGCATGTTCATGCGCGTCTTCCAGTCGCCCGAGCATTCAAGGCTGGCCATTGCGTTCTTTTCGAATGTCATCGTTCTTTGCTCGTCTCACCGCGACGACCTTCTCAACAGCGTGCTGTTTCATCCCAAACTGCGTCTCATGGGCGAGCTCTGGCGACTCGTCCGTCAAAGCGTGCTCTGGACAAGAACCTGCCAGCCTACAATTGAGATTCCCTTGCGTAAGGACGCTGGTGCCCTGCCACATCTGGCCATTCCATTTCACTGACACGTGTCTGGACAGCCGACGATCCAGAGTTTGCGTTTGACTGGAACACGCTGAGCCTGCTTGCTGAACTGCTCGGCCGCCAGCTCCAGACTCTTGGCGATGACGAGCTTCTTGGCCCCGGATTCGCCATTGATCGGGCTGGTCTGATCGATCTGTGCTCTGTTGCCAAGGTAAACATGCGCAATGCAGCTTGCTTCGTACTTTTAGCATCTTGCTCGACCTGACAGCTGCGATCCAACAGCATATCGTCGTGTCGCTCTGCTGGCGTGGCGTGCCCATCTCCTTGTCTGCGTCAACTCCGTCGCTTCCCATCGACTACATCAAGACGCTCTTTACACGCCTTATCCAGCAACTCCATGCACGAGAGTGAGCCCACCTACTGTTGCTCTGACGATGCCTGGCCTGGCCACTAACCTGTGCACGTCTTTGCAAACAGCTCTCGCAAGCCGTTCTGCCCGCCGGATCACTGGCTGATGGAGAACATCATCAACCCAGACTTGTTTGTGGAGCTTGTCATTGACGGCGCTACGACGGCAGCCACGTCGCCCATGTCGTTTGGCAAGACCAACATGCGAATCGCCTCGTGCCTCGAAGTCCTGCAGACCATTCCATTCGTTGTTCCCTTTGAGCAGCGTGTCAAGATCTTCCGCCACCGGATCGCGCAAGACCGCATGGCGTGCGTTGCTCTGCGATCCTGCAATCGACCACCATGCATGTGTATGCGTGTGTGCGGCTGACACCTTTCCATTACCGTTTGTGTCGGTGCTTGTGCAGACTGCCACACCACAACAGATTTTACGAGCCTGTTGCCCGCGTCACGATTCGTCGCGAGTCGGTGTTTGAGGATGGATACACGTACCTCAATGGTCTTGGCTCATCCCTTCGAGAGCGAGTGGCCATTTCCTTTGTGGACAGACACGGATTGCCCGAGGCTGGCATCGACGGCGGCGGTGTATTCAAAGAGTTCCTGACGTCGTATGTGCACTGCCGGTCTAAATGGCCCATGCCGTGCGGTCAATCGTACTGACGGTTCATCACGAACAGATGTCTAAAGCAGGCATTCGACTCAAACTACGGACTCTTCCAGACGACCCGGGACCAGCTTCTGTACCCCTCACCGTCTTCATACGCCACTCAAGGTAACTATCCCTGCAGCGATCGTCAAGCGGCGTGGCACTAACCCCCGAACGCTCATGCCAATCCAGACTCGCAACTAAAGCTTGTCGAGTTCCTTGGCCGCATCATTGGCAAGGCCATGTACGAGGGCGTGCTGATCGACGCAGCATTCTCCAACTTCTTTCTGTCAAAATGGCTCGGCAAGCGGTCTTACTGTAAGCCGAGCATGTGTGAGCGTATCCCTTACAGCTATGAACCAGATGGCTGATCAGGTGCAACCGGACACACTGCTTCTGCGCACAGTGGAGGACCTGCCAAGTCTGGACCAGGAGCTGTACAACGGCCTCATCTTCTTGAAGAACTATGACGGCAACGTGGAGCGGGATCTGGCACTCAATTTCTCCGTGTCCGAGAACGAGTTTGGCGTGTCCAAGACCATCGAGCTCGTGCCCAACGGCTCCAACATCCCCGTGACCAACGAGAACCGCATCCGGTACATTTACCTTGCAGCCAACTACAAGCTCAACGTCAAGATTGCTCGCCAGTGCCAGGCGTTTTTCCGTGGGCTGAGCGATCTCATCTCACCGTCGTGGATCCGCATCTTCAACGAGGCAAGTCGCAGCAACAGAGCCTGCCTGTCACTTGATGCCAGCACCGATTCACACGATCGGCCCGAGTGAATGCTGACACGCATTGGTGCGCTGCCTGCGAGACAACAGCAAGAGTTGCAGATTCTGCTCGGAGGCAATGCGGTCCCGATTGACATTGCCGATCTGCGCGCCAATACGACATACAATGGCGTGTATGATGCCGAGCACCCGACGATCCAGCTCTTCTGGCGCGTTGTTGCAGGGTTTAGCGAGGACGAGCGGCGCCGGCTGGTCAAGTTCATCACGAGTTGCTCGCGGCCGCCGCTGCTTGGGTTCCGCGAGCTCCAGCCACAGCTGTGTCTGCGCGACTCTGGATCCGACGAAGAGCGGCTCCGTAAGTTGCAGTGAATGTCGGCGGATGGTGTTCACAGCCGACTGACTGTGGCTCACTGGCATGCGATGGAACAGCGTCTGCGTCAACGTGCGTCAATCTGCTCAAGCTGCCCATGTACAAGAGCGAGGACGTGCTGCGCAACAAGCTGCTGTACGCCATCAATGCCGACGCCGGCTTTGAGCTGTCCTGATGCGTGTGGCCACGAGCACAAGCGGAGCACGGCCGTGGCTAGCGGGCTCGCAATAAACGCTGCTCTTCCCCAGCTCTTCAGCAACATCCATCCAACATGTCGAACCCCCGCGTTTTCTTTGATATGACCGCCGACGGCAAGGACATTGGCCGTATCGTCATGGAGGTGCGTGCTGTGTGCGCTGCGTGGGCTGTGTGGGCTGTGTGGGCTGTGTGGGCTGTGTGGGCTGTGTGGGCTGTGTGGGCTGTGTGGGCATGCCTCTTCCCATGCTCGCTCTGCCCGCTGTCTGCCGGCTGTCTGCCCGTGCCTGTCTCGCCTGTGTGGACGGCAGCGGTGTGCCACGCACGCCAACCCCCTTGCCCGCCGCTGTCGGCTGACTGACTGATCTCTCGCTTCCGCCCTGCTCAGCTCCGCGCCGACGTTGTCCCCAAGACCGGTACGCACTCGCGGCGCCTGCATGCCTCTGGCGGCGCCTGCTAACCACGCTCTGCTTGTGTGTGTCTCGCTGTCTCGCTGTCTGTCTGTCTGCCTGCTGTCTGCTGTGTGTCTCCTCGCCGCCGTCTGCTTGGCGCTGTCTCACAGCCGAGAACTTCCGTGCTCTCGTAAGTCACACGGCCACTTGGCACAAGATCCTCTGGCTTGTCGCAGGACTCTGCTAACCACACACGCCCCTTACTGCATACACACACACATGCACATGCAAACAGTGCACTGGCGAGAAGGGCTTCGGCTACGCCGGCTCGTCCTTCCACCGTGTCATCCCGCAGTTCATGTGCCAGGGCGGTGACTTCACTCGCGGCAACGGCACCGGCGGCAAGTCCATCTACGGCGAGAAGTTCGCCGACGAGAACTTCCAGCTCAAGCACACCGGCCCCGGTGTCCTCTCCATGGCCAACGCCGGCCCCGGCACCAACGGCTCGCAGTTCTTCCTGTGCACCGTCAAGACCGCCTGGCTCGACGGCAAGCACGTCGTCTTCGGCTCCGTCGTCGAGGGCATGGACGTGGTCTCCAAGATCGAGTCGTACGGCTCGCAGTCGGGCACCACCCGCGCCAAGATCGTCATTGCAAAGTGCGGCCAGCTCTAAGCGCTGCGATCGTGTGCTCTGCCGGGCCGCTGCCCAGCGCCGCCTGTTGTGCCAATGAACGTGCGTCTTTGAATCCCCACGCATCCCGCCTGTCTTGCAGCCGTGCAGCCGTGCAGCCTTGCAGCCGTGCAGCCTTGCAGATGCCATCTCAGCCTGTCTGTTGTGCCGAGGGGGGGGGGGGGGGGGGGGGGTAATTTCGCATGTCCATACCGGCTACATCCCGGCTACAAAGTTTGAAATGAACAAAATTCAAAATGTCTTCATGAGGACAAGCAACAGCCACAACATGCCGCTGTGCACCAGCAGGACGACATGGACGCAGCAGCCACCACAGAGCCAGCTCCCAGTCAAGCAGGCCCTCAGGCCATCGACCCAACGGGGGAGTTTCTGGACTGCGGCTTAGGCTTTCACTGCGACGACGGTTCATTCGAAAGCACGACTCTGGTGGACGAGAAGAACCAAATATACTCGCTGCTGCCGCTCATCAAGCTCACAGATGGTCCTTTGGCGGGCCGTGTGGGCATCCAAGTGAACCGCATCAACGCACTCATCAAGGGCTTCGACCCACGGAATCTAAAGTGCGATGGCCTTCGTTTCGCCATCAAGACGAACCTTGGCAGGCATGGCGTATGGGTGGTGCTTCTCAAAGCCATCGACAAGCGTCTCATCAAGCTCTTGTGCCTCAAAGAATTTAGCAATCCTGACATCGTGATGCAATGCAAGGGCCGACTGGACGCAGAAGGCCAACAGCCGCAACAGGCAGTAGCAGGAAAGTTCTTGGTGACACTACCAACACGCAACCAACTGCTGCCCCTGGGACAGGCTCAGCAGACCACAAGCAAGCATCAAAGCGGGCACGACTTGAGAAGGCATTGCCTGCAGCTGCTCAGAGTGACTGGGAATTCCGGACAAGAATATGAATTTGGATTCAAAAAGATTGGAAATTGGATGCCAAATTGAACAAAATTCGAGGCAAACCAGCCGGCCAATCAGGTGCCGGCACAGGGTGCTCTATGGGAACGAAATCAATTCCCCCCCTCAGTTGTGCCCATTGTTCCACTTTGGCCCGATATTCATACAATTACCAAGCGTTTTGGAATTATTCGACCCGAGAGGCGACGAATGCAACCCACATATCACGTGATTCAAGGCTCACGTCAGCAACGAGCATGCGACGACAGCGGGCGTGCACATCCAACGAGGGTCTCACCTTTATCGTTAGAAAAAGTGACCCGTTAGGTCGATCGGGAGGTCCCCCGATTCAAATAGTTGGTAGTGGTGGTGCAAGTCAGAGTGCCAAAGGCTTGTCATGCGAGACAACACATGGCTGGCAACCAGGCTTGGGCACGACTTGCATGCCGCTGGATGGCAGTATGCATTGCCTTGATGTCTGCAAGGTGCTCTGGTGTGGCTGGATCGTCACTGGCTGGCGTGTGCGTCAAGTAGAGCGGTCGTTGTCCAAAGAGCAGATGCCACAGTGCGACCATCCCGATGTTAGTGGCTCCAAGCACATCGCGGTGGTAGACGGTCCTGCAGTCTGTGCACTCGTAGTGTCGCAGGTTGGTGCGGTTCTTGTCTGGGATCCGCTGCTTGCACTGCGGGCACATCTGGCTGGTCAGGTTCTCGTTGCAGCGGTAGATCTGTGTGTGTGTGTGCATGATCATGTGGTCAGTTGGTGCACAGATGGATGGATGGATGGACAGCGTGACATCAGACGCACATAGGCATATCCAGACGACCGCAGATGCCTGATGAGAAACTTCTCAAACACAGCATGCCTGCCACCTTGGCCAGTAAAGTCGATGCCAAATGCCCAGACAACGGGAATGTCCTTCTCTGTTGGCTTGTCACAGCGGCCTTGAGACGCAGCAGATGCGCGCTCTCCAGTGGTCGATCCTGCCAGCTTCATGATGCCCTCAAGAGCGTTTCCGCGATCAGACATGCGCTTGCAGCGCATGGCAAACCGCTTGGCCTTGACCTTCTGTGGAATGCCATGCCATGCCAAGCGGTCCAGTGCGATCAGCAGGCGATTAAGCAGCATGGCGGTCATATCAATGGGCATCCAGAACCAGAGAAAACGTACCCGTGCATTCAGGAATGGTGTAGTACTGGGCCGCCAGACGGACTTGCCGGCTGGTTGCAGGGGCAGTGAGTATGCACGCGAGGAAGGGCGGGCAGACGACTTCATTGAGACATAAGCACGGACCTGGTTGCAGGGGCAGTGAGTATGCACGCGAGGAAGGGCGGGCAGACGACTGCAAGAACGGGGGCAACCAGAGCGGGGGACGCGGCCGGGCGATGTCTGTCCGGTCACGTGGGTCACGTGGATCACGTGACCGCGACCGAGCATCCGTTACACTCCCCCCAGCGTAGACAGCCACTTATAAGAAAGAAGAGTGGATGAACAGCGACTAAGAGGATGCAGGGGCGTTGCACACACGAGAGGCAGAAGTGCGGGCAACAATGGACGCGTAGGACACAGGACGGGGACCGTGCGCTCAGAGCGGCGAGGTGGGGCGGGATGGTTGAGAGGGGGAAGAGAAGAAAGAGAGAAGGAAGGAGGAGAAGAGGGAGGAGGGAGAGGAGGGAAAGATGGAGAGAGAGAGGGAGATGCGGGTGCAGCAGGTGCGATCGGCTCGTCAGCCGGAGCAGGTGCCGCGGGCGTGGCCGCGATGGAGCAGAGGCCACTGGTGCAGGAGCAGGCGCAGTGCGCTTGCGGCGAGAGGACTTGGATGCCTTGGGCTGCGTGGGAGCAGGCGCCGCGGCGGGAGCAGGGAGGCAGCCGGTGCAGGAGCAGCCGGAGCCGCGCGCGTGGGCTGAGCCGGTTTGGACGCCTTGCCTTTAGGCGCCTTGGTCGGCCAGCGTGGAACGCCTTGACGAGGTCCTGGGCCTTGCGCATGTCGGCGGCTGGGACCCATGTGTTGTCGTCGGCTGGATAGCCAACCCACTTGACCAGATACTCGATCTTGCCGCGATAAGTGCGCGAGTCGACGATCCGCTCGACCTCGTAGTTGTCCGACGTGCCGTCGTCGGCGTGGTACTCGGGGTCAGGCCGGGAGGGCACATCCTTGCGGCCGGTGGGTGCAGACAGAGGGTCGACGTACGGGCAGATCCGGTCGGCATGGAACACGTTGTGGACGCGGTGCAGCGAGGCAGGCAGCGCGAGCGTGTAGTTGAGGCCAGATTCACCAGAGTCCAGGCTGGTGATGGCAAAAGGGCCGAGCCACTTGGCGGCCGTGAGCGGCGGGCGGTGCGAGTCCGCCGGCCAGGAGATGCCCTCGGCGTTGAGGAGCACCATGTCGCCGACCTTGTACGCTGGGTGACGGCGGCGACGCTTGTTTGCCTGAACGGCCATGGCGCCTGGGCTTTGCGCCGATTCAAAATGGCCGAGTCGCGGGCAGCAGCCATGTCCAGCAGCAGGTCGCGGGCCGCGGCAGACGGTGCCAGGGCCGGCTCGGACGGGAAGGACCGCGGGTGGCGGCCAAACGCCAGGAAGAAGGGAGCAAAGCCAGACGACGCAGACGGCGCGCAGTTGAGGCCAAAGCAGGTGGGACCGAGCAGCAACGGCCAGTCAGAGCCGTGGTAATCGGCCGCCTTGGCGAGCGCATCCTTGATGGTGCGGATGCTGCGCTCGGCCAGGCCGTCAGTCTGCTGGTGGCGAGCCGTGCTGAGATTCTGCTTGATCCGGGCAGCGGTGCAGAGGCTCGACCAGAAGGCCGACAGCCAGCGGGCGTCGCGGTCCGAGACGATGTCGACTGGGAAGCCCTTGCCCGAGCAGACCCAGCGAGTCAGGAAGAGCTCGGCCAGCTCCTGGGCCGACGACGTGCGGCGGCACGGGAACGCGTCACAGAGACCGGACAGGCGATCGACCACAACCAGAGCAGCATCAAATGCATCGTCATGCCCGCCCGCAGGCAGGAACATGACATCCATGGCGACGCTCGAGAAGCAGTCGTCCGGGATCGCGAGTGGATGCAGCAGGCCGTCAGGCCGGTGGTTGGGCGTGCGGTGGCGCTGGCACACGTCGCATGAGGCGACATAGGCAGCAATGTCCTCAGACATTCTGGGCCAGAAGTACCGGTTCGACAAGCGGCTGGTGGTCCGCTGACGTCCCTGGTGCGCACCAAAGGGAGAGTCGTGGTAGTGGGCAAGCAGATCCGCGCGCAGAGACTGCGGCACATACAAGCGGTTGCCTTTGTACCACCACGCGCCATCCAAGCACTCCATGTGCACTACGACCTTGCGGTCGGCCGGCGTGGCTGACGACGGGTCAGCCTTCCAGCCAGGCAGTCTGGAGGCAAATGGGTCGGCCGGCAACGCCACACGCACGTCTTTCGCCCAGTCAGAGTCAGTGCGCAGATTGGCAGCACGGATCGGGACAGGCGAGCGACAGTTTGTGCAGAGAGGGGCCTTTGAGGGATCGCGGGACAGCAGATCGGCCAGCGAGTTGAGCTCGCCAGGCACGTACTCAATGGATGTATCAAACTCCTGCAGAGACAGGACCCATCGAGCCTGCCGATCAGACAGGTGGGGCTGTGTGGCCAACCAGACCAGCGCCTTGTGGTCAGTGTGCGTGACAGAGCGCACACTGGACAGCAGATGACGGAAATGCGAGAAAAACTCCACGATGGCGAGCAACTCGCGTGTAGTACTGGGCCGCCAGACGGACTTGCCGGCTGGTCTCTCGGGTCAGTATGTGTGCACGCGAGGAAGGGCGGGCAGACGACTCTTCATTGGGAGGCAGCACAGACCTGGTCTCTCGGGTCAGTATGTGTGCACGCGAGGAAGGGCGGGCAGACGACTGCAAGAACGGGGGAAACCAGAGCGGCCAGTGCGGCCCGACAATGTCTGTCTGGTCACGTGGGTCACGTGGATCACGTGACCGCGACCGAGCATCCGTTACACTCCCCCCAGCGTAGACAGCCACTCATAAGAAAGAAGAGTGGATGAACAGCGACTAAGAGGATGCATGGGCGTTGCACACACGAGAGGCAGAAGTGCGGGCAACGATGGACGCGTAGGACACAGGACGGGGAACCGTGCGCTCAGAGCGACGAGGTGGGGCGGGATGGTTGAGAGGGGGAAGAGAAGAGAGAGAGAAGGAAGGAGGAGAAGAGGGAGGAGGGAGAGGAGGGAAAGATGGAGAGAGAGAGGGAGACGCGGGTGCAGCAGGTGTGATCGGCTCGTCAGCCGGAGCAGGTGCCGCAGGCGTGGCTGCTGCTGGAGCAGGGGCCACTGGTGCAGGAGCAGGCACAGTGCGCTTGCGGCGAGAGGACTTGGATGCCTTGGGCTGCGTGGGGGCAGGCGCCGCGGTGGGAGCGGGGGCAGCCAGTGCAGGAGCAGCGCGCGGGGGCTGAGCCGGTTTGGATGCCTTGCCTTTAGGCGCCTTGGACGGCCGAGCGTGGAATGCCTTGACGAGGTCCTGGGCCTTGCGCATGTCCGCGGCTGGGACCCATGGGTGGCGGCGGCTGGGATAGCCAACCCACGGACCAGATACTCGAGCGGCCGCGATAAGTGCGCGAGTCGACGACTGCTCGACCGCGGAGGGTCCGACGTGCCGGCGTCGGCAGGGTACGCGGGGCAGGCCGGGAGGGCACATCCGGCGGCCGGGGGCGCAGACAGAGGGTCAACATACGGGCAGATCCGGTCGGCAGGGAACACGGGGGACGCGGGGCAGCGAGGCAGGCAGCGCGAGCGGGAGGGAGGCCAGATCACCAGAGGCCAGGCGGGGAGGCAAAGGGCCAGCCACGGGCGGCCGGGAGCGGCGGGCGGGCGAGGCCGCCGGCCAGGAGAGGCCCGCAGCGGGAGGAGCACCAGGGCGCCGACCTGGACGCAGGGGACGGCGGCGACGCGGGGGCCGGAACGGCCAGGCGGCCGAGCTGGCGCCGAGCAAAAGGCCGAGGCGCGGGCAGCGGCCAGGCCAGCAGCAGGGCGCGGGCCGCGGCAGACGGGCCAGGGCCGGCGCGGACGGGAAGGACCGCGGGGGGCGGCCAAACGCCAGGAAGAAGGGGCAAAGCCAGACGACGCAGACGGCGCGCAGGGAGGCCAAAGCAGGGGGGACCGAGCAGCAGCGGCCAGGCAGAGCCGGGGAAGCGGCCGCCGGGCGAGCGCAGCCGGAGGGGCGGAGGCGGCGGCGGCCAAGCCGGCAGGCGGCGGGGGCGAGCCGGGCGGAGGGCGGCGGAGCCGGGCAGCGGGCAGAGGCGCGACCAGAAGGCCGACAGCCAGCGGGCGGCGCGGGCCGAGACGAGGGCGACGGGAAGCCCGGCCCGAGCAGACCCAGCGAGGCAGGAAGAGCGCGGCCAGCGCCGGGGCCGACGACGAGCGGCGGCACGGGAACGCGGCGCAGAGCCGGACAGGCGAGCGACCACAACCAGAGCAGCAGCAAACGCAGCGGCGGGCCGCCCGCGGGCAGGAACAGGACGGCCAGGGCGACGCGCGAGAAGCAGGCGGCCGGGAGCGCGAGGGGAGGCAGCAGGCCGGCAGGCCGGGGGGGGGCGGGCGGGGGCGCGGGCACACGGCGCAGGAGGCGACAGAGGCAGCAAGGGCCGCAGACAGGCGGGGCCAGAAGGACCGGGGCGACAAGCGGCGGGGGGCCGCGGACGGCCCGGGGGCGCACCAAAGGGAGAGGCGGGGGAGGGGGCAAGCAGAGCCGCGCGCAGAGACGGCGGCACAGACAAGCGGGGCCGGGGGACCACCACGCACCAGCCAAGCACGCCAGGGCACGACGACCGGGCGGGCGGCCGGCGGGGCGGACGACGGGGCAGCCGGCCAGCCAGGCAGGCGGGAGGCGAAGGGGCGGCCGGCAACGCCGCACGCACGGCGGCGCCCAGGCAGAGGCAGGGCGCAGAGGGCAGCACGGAGCGGGACAGGCGAGCGACAGGGGGCAGAGAGGGGCCGGGAGGGAGCGCGGGACAGCAGAGCGGCCAGCGAGGGAGCGCGCCAGGCACGGACGCGAGGAGGAGCAAACGCCGGCAGAGACAGGACCCAGCGAGCCGGCCGAGCCGACAGGGGGGCGGCGGGGCCAACCAGACCAGCGCCGGGGGGCAGGGGCGGGACAGAGCGCACACGGGACAGCAGAGGACGGAAACGCGAGAAGAACGCCACGAGGGCGAGCAACGCGCGGGCGGGGGGGAGAGGCAGCGCGGCGGGGCGAAGCGGACGGGACCAGCAGGCCACCAGCGGCGCGCCAGCGGGGGGAGCGGCGACAGGGAGCCGGCAAGGACGGAGGGCGGGCAGCAGGGGAGACAGGCGGGCCAGAGCCGGGGCAAAGAACCGCAGCGCGGGCCGGCACACGGCCGGGCGCAGGGCGGCCACAGCCGGCGGGGAGCAGGGCCCCACGCCCACGGGCAGGCGGGGCGAGGAGCGGGGAAAGGGGCAGACACAGGGGGGCGGACGCCGGGGCAGGGGGCGGCCCACCAAGGAAGGACGGGAACCACACAGCGGCCAAGCCAAGGGCCAGAGGGGGGGGGGAGAGGGGGGGCGCGCGGCCAGGGCCGGCAAGGGCGGGGGCGCAAGGGAAGAACCAGGGGGCGAAAGCACGGGACCGCAGAACGCAAGGGCCGGCGGCAGGAGCAGGCACGGGACGGCGGAAGGGACAAGGGAGCCGCCAGGAGCAGCGGGAGAACAGGGCGGAGGGGGGGGAGAGGCGCCGGGGACGGCGCGCGGGAGAGGGAGAGGGCAGCCAGGGACACCGAGACGCACGGGCCCAGCAGCGCAGGGAGCGGCGACGGGAGGGCCGGGGGAAACACAGCCGGAGCAGGGGCAGCCCAAAAGGCAGGACCGGGAACGCAAAGGGACCAAACGGGGGGGGAGAACGCAGGGGCCACGGGGCCGCCGCCCGGAACACGAAGGGAAGGAAGCCCGCGCGGAGGGCAAGCAGCGAGCGGAAGGGGGGGGGCCAAGGGAGCACGGAGGGGCGCAAGCGCCGGGAGCGCACGGGGGAACGGCACCGAGAGGGGGGCAAGCCGCGGGAGGCGAGGACCAACCGCAGCGAACCAGCCGGGGCGGACAAAGAGCGGGCCGGCGCCCAAAGGCGAGGACGAGCGGCGGAGGGAACCGGGGGGGACCACGCGGCCAGCGGCGGCGGGAGCGCGACGGAGGCAGCCGGGGGCAGGCGCGGGAGGCCACGACGCGGCGGCAGCGGCGCAGCCGGAAGGAAAGGGAGCGCAAGCGCGAACGCCGAGGCGGGCGCACGGCCGGGCGGCGGGCAGCAGACCGCGGAGGACGCGAGGAAGGCCGGCGGCGGCGCCGCGGCCGGGCAGACGGGAAGGGAGGGGACGGCGCCGGCAGCGCGGCCGGGGGGAGGCCGGGGGCAGCCGCGACGCGAAGGCGCGCAGCGGCAGCGGCCGCACGGGCCGCAGGCAGGGCAGCCACAGAGACCAGCGCCGCAGACGCGGCCGGAGGGGCGAGGAGGGCCGACAGGGGAACCACGAGGGCAGAGGGCGGCCGGGGGGGGGGCAGCAGACGGCGGAGCGGCGGCGGGCGGCCAGAGGGGGGCACAGCGGGGCGCGACGCGGGGAGAAGCGGAAAACCCGCGACGGAAGGGGAACGACGCCGGCGCGGGGGGCGCAGCCAGGGCAGGCGCGCGGGACAGAGCGAAGGCGGGCAGCCAGGGGCGGGCCGGGGGACGAGGGGGGGAGGAGGGCAGCCGGGGCAGGCCAGGGCGGCGCACCACCGCGGAGGCGGCGGGCAACGGCCGGCGCGGGGGGGCCGCGGCGCAACCGAGGCGCGCCCCGAGGGGCACCACAGCGGGCAGCACGAAGACGCGCCGCCGGCGGCGGCACCCCACAACCGGCCGCACGCGGACAGCGGGGGACCAGGGCGGACAGCCGCGCCCAGCCGGACGAGGACGCGGAGCGGGGCGAGGGGGAGGACCGGCCGGAGGACCGGGAGGCAGCGGCGGAGGCGCGCCGGCGCGGCGCGGCGGCAAACGGCCGCACCCCGGACGAGCGGAAGGAGAAGGACCCCGACCGGCCAGGCGGCCCGGACGAGGAGACGCAGAAGGCAGGCAGCGACGACGACGAGGGCGGCGGCCCGCCGCAAGGCCGGGCGCACGACGCGGAGGGCGAGAGGGCGAGCCCGGGCAGGAAGGAGGCGCAGCGGCCGCCGCGGCGGGGCCGCAAGAACGGAACCAGGAGGCAGCCGGAGCGCGCAAGAAGCAGCGGACGAGGGGGACACCAAAGGGGACAGCCGCCGCGCGGCAGCGCCGGGGGCGCCGGCACGCGCGGGGCCGCAAAAAGGAGGGGCGCGGCGGGGGGCAGGGACGACCGCGGCGGGAACAACAGCGCGGGGAAGGGCCACAGGGCGAGCCCGGAGAGGGAGACCCGCCGGGAGAACGGGGCAAACAAACCCGGCCGCGCGAGGCGGGACAGCCGCGAGGGCGGCCGGAACAGCGGGGGAAGGCGGAGGACCAGGGGAAAACGGCGGGCGCCACCCAGGGGGGCACGGGGAGGGCACGGGCAGGCCGGGGGGCGGACCAAGGCGCCGGCGGGGGGACACAGGCCAGCCAGGCGACGCGCAAGGAGCGGCGGGGCACGGGCGGCGCGGGGGACAGGGAGGACAGCGACAGCGACAGCGCGACGGACAAGGAGCAGAGCAAACACCGACGCACGGGGCGCAAGCGGCGACGGGAGGCGCAAGGGACAGGAAGCCGGCCAAGGGCAGGAGCCGGCAGCAGGACAGGGAGGGCGGCGGGCACGGGCGGCGCCCACGGGGGAGGCCAGGGCGCCAAAGCACGGGCAGGACAGGGCAGCAGCGCCACACAGCGCAAACACAACCACGCGGGCAACGGGGCGGGGCAAGCGGGGGGGGAAAGGCAGGCAGGGGGGGCCGAACCCGG